>CAAKHD010012997.1:16037-26037 GCA_901007705.1 Fistularia tabacaria | reverse complement strand
GTGTCAGGATGTCTCGCCATTCCTTTTGAAATTTTAATGCCAGGATACCCTTATGGATCTTCAAAGCAGAAAACTTGGTTAATTGGCGGAGTTGAGAGCTAATTATTCCCCCTGCGTGTCAAACATTGCTTTAAAATGAATATTTTGCTGACTGATTGTGCTCGTTACCTTCAGCGAATAATGAACACTGGACCAGTTTCATTTTCCAATGGCCTTCTCCCCTTGGCCACCTATGCTAATGCCAGATTTAATAGCCCTTAACGTCAGGTTCGATTAAAAGCACCGTCTCGGACCTAGCGCTGCAGGAGACAGACATCTAATCGTGGGAAAGGAAAGTTGAACTTTCACGTATTTGAAAGTGACCCGAAGGAACGGTTCGGTCTGGGTCTTGACCACAGCTGCTCTTCCAGCTGGTGGCGCGTGGCTCCAGGTGACCCTGAACGGTCACCGTCAGCGGGCGGAGCAGCCAGTCCAGTCAGGAGTCTGGTTGTGGAGAGTCAGCTGCCTGGAATATCTCACACCCGCTAATTAGAGCCGTTTTGCTAAAATGAAAGATTGACGATTGGTTGATATTTCATCCGTACTGTAATTGCCACATGTTCAAATCCAGCCTGTAGATGTTCTTTGTTCCTTGAGAGTTTGTGGTAATGTTTCCCAGTGTTTTTCCGTATTCCATTCCAGAATACAGTGAAAACATGTATCCTTTCTTTAAATCACTTAAGATATTCAATAAGTCTTCAATCATGAGTTCCTACATGTTTTTCCATGACATTTTTTGCTGTTTGATAAAGTAACTAACATCATCCGTTCCCTGAATAGATAGAAGCTGTGCACTTTACAATGCGGTAAAAATATGCTTTGTGTAAAATATGAATGTGAGTATCAATTTAATTAAACATGCAGTTTGAATAGGATGTGTTCCATTGTGTGATGGTGCATTCTAGAACTGAGAAGATGAAATCACACATTCACGCTATGGATTTTTTCCTGCAATACATCGTCCCACAACTTCAGTGAATACTTTGCATGCTTCAGGATTGAATAGAATAGAATGTTATCAGGAAGGATCCAGGTTATAATGCAGATAAAAGCTAAGGTTCAAAAAAGGAACCCTCAAACTGCCCGCTGAGGAAAGTGAGGCGGTCAGTGAAATCACAGCCATGTCCTTTGTGTTTAGCAAAAGAATGTCACTTTGGACCCCTGGGAAATTTTTCTGCTCTTAATATTAATTACTCTTGGAAATGCTTGATTTGATTAAGGGGGCGTCCCAACGGGACAGCACATCACGCTGCCATTGAAGGGAAGCACTTTAGTCTTCCCTTCCTTTCCTCGTGACGCCGAGAAGCAACCGCTTCACAGCTTAAATTGCACTTCCCCTTCAGCGACTGGAGTATATTTACACATAACATGCGCTTTATTCGATTTCATGGTTGCTGCATATGAAAGGGTGTTCTGATAGACTTGTTGGGAATATTTTTTTCTTACATTGACTGAAAAAAAAAACACTTTTAACAGTCACTCGCTTGCACAGAACTATTTCATTGGCCTGAAGTATTGAAGATGCATACATACCGCTACATCCACACTGCACAGCTGCACGAGCAATTCAGTATTCAAACAAGGCTCAAGCATAGAGCACAGTTTTTGAAAGGAATTAAAAGAAATTGCATCAATTGCATTCAGCTGATCTCTCCTCACTTTCAAAACAGAGGCTTCCCTCTACATATCTACATACATCCCGTTTGATTTGGACCAAGAGGCTTAAAGAGAGCATTTGTTTTGACGGCAAAGGGCATTTTGCCTCTTAGCCTCAGCTTAAATAGGAGGCGACAATAAAATTCAGCCTGCAGGGGAATTTTTACTACTGACTAGAAATAAGAAGAGTTTAATTTACATATTCCCACTAGCTGATTTACACAGCTGTGTATCTGTTGCAGAAAATCTGACCGACACACAGGTGATAAAAAGCAGATGATGCATGCATAGTCCAAGACTCAACCACATTTTATATCAAGGAATTGATGCCCCGACACACACACACACACACACACACACACACACACACGCACACACACACACACACACAACTCGAATACTGGTTCAAACACACAAAAAGACTTTTTGTCGCTGTCAGGTTTCACCCCATCCCTCACTCCTCCCCAACCGAACACACACGACACCACTTCCATCGAGGATCCCGAGCATACGTAAGGCTTATCTTAATGGTCCTCTTCAAATGGAAGTCACGACCACTGAGTTGAATCTCAATTTATTTATCATTTATTGCCTGAACACAGAAGGAACACACACACACACACACACATAGATACACAATATCCGGTTATGTTTTTTAAGCGCTGTTATTATGCTTTATTTTAGGCACATTGTTTCATCACATTGACTGAAGAAGTGCACATGATCCCTGCTTGTGTAGGACACCTTCACAGATATGGAGACACACACTTTTCCTTTGTCTCTGTCTCATGAGACCAAGGAATAGTTCTTTGACATATACGTGTTTTTTTTTTAATAAATACAAAATACTTTTGGTACACTTCCAAACGCCAGAGCAGTTGTTTTTAATGATTAATTCATAAGTTCATTTGTCCATAAAATAAAATAAAAGAAATAGATACAAATTCAGAGTACATTAAATTGTATTAATTTTGAAAAAGAAATTCATGCACAATCCTTTACCCGCAGTTTGATGTAATTTCGTAATGTGTGTGTGTGTGTGTGTGTGTGTGCGTGTGTGTGTGTTTATCTTGGACATCAAACCCAAATACCTCAGTCTTTATTTACACTGTAAAACATATTTGTAATAATTATTTTATTGATATTACAGGATACACAATAACTGTCTATACAGTTACACGTGTTTGTGTGTGTGTTGGGGGTTGCATCATAATACATTACAATAATTATTATCTTTTTATTCATGTATTTAATTCACACCAGAAATGTATGTGGAATTACCTGGTGAGTATGGGAATTAGTTTGTCACTGTTGTGCTTCAAGCAGCCGGGAGATAAGTTTCAGGTAAATATTATAATTTGCACTCAGCAGTCATACAGCTGGAGCTGTCTCAGCTGAAGTAAAAGGCCCCTGCAATCCATCCGGAGCTCTGACAAGTCAAATATGTTTTCCTCAGCAGGGGGCACTGTGGTTCCGTCCTGCGTTGGTGAAAGATATCGATGCAGTATCCACAGTTTACCGCTGATCTGGTTAAAACACTTTTTGGTGTCTTGATTAGAGGGTTATTTATATATTTTCTGATGTCCAAACTAACCAGCTAACCATTTTCACACGCGGTTTTCACCTCCATAAGTCAGGATCACAATGCAAATTGTATTATTTACTCATCACCTTGAACCATACACCGTTAAAAAAGAATGCTTGATATGGTTACTGCTGCAACAATTCCAAAGACTCTGCTCATGATTATAAATGTGTCTCTATGTCTGTAGGAAACTGACCAGTGGCCAGTTGGCAAAATCACCGATCAAAATAAACAGCTGACTGTTATAGTTTTTTGTAGAAGACGACATACCAAACAACATGATAAAAAACATGATGGAGACAGATATTGAAGATATAGACATGCCATTAAGTCTGATCTAAATCTAGAATAGAGAGTGATTGACTATTAAAACCACATTTTGCTTCGGACGTTTTAATTCGAAGAGAACTGTTTCCACCACATCAGAGTTTTTAAATTTCCATGATTAAAATGTCCATGGCTTCAACAGATTATTCAAGGTTTTTTTTGTTTTTTTTTAACACTGTATGTTTGTACATGCAGCTTGATCTATTTTATTCTATACATTTGTTTTGTTTTTAAGCTTGCATGCCCAAAAAATAATGGTCAATGCCTTCATTTTATATGACTTATCCCATGTGTCTGAATAAAACATCTCTGCAGGCACAAAACATGTCTCCTAAAGATTACTTGAGATTATAAGGAGGCCATGATTTAATTGATTATCTTAATCTCCAAATTGTGTATCAAAATCCATGTTTTTCAGCATATTTTATGATCAACAAAAGACTGAAATTTGTGAAGCTTAAAACTGTGTGTACGCATTTTTGGATGACGAACACATTATTATGGGGATTAAGGATGCATACATGACTAACGCAGCGGGATTTACAGTTTTGGGACAGTTTATACTGCATTGTGTGATAAACTACCACAGGCTTCAGAATGATTCCTTTTGAACAGGAACAAACTCATTCCCTCTCCCTCTAACTCATGTTGCATTTACTCCCTCAACTTTATTTTCAATGCAACTGAATATTGGAGGCACATGGAGGTAAAAATACATTTTTTTTGAAAAAAAAAAAAAAGTTATGAGTAATAAGAAAAAACAAACACAAAAAAAATACCCAAATTATATTCTTATAAAACTAACTTACAAATTCAAATACAAAAAATGCAAAATATTCTTAAAAAATGAAGTAAAATTGTTATCAGAAAAAAAGCGGAAATGGAATTAACTTTTAAAAATTGTGTGGAATATGTCATGATGTAAGAAGCACCGAGGCAGAATTCACACTAAAAAAACAAAAACAACAACATTATATGGACAAAAAAAGTTAGATTACAATATAAAATTGCAATTCATTTGGACAACCGCGATGAGAAATGACTACCAGAATATAGATTAAACCATCCACTTCCAGCCATTTATTTTCACCAAATGTTAGTTACTCAAAAATAAACAATCTCGTCACAGCAGAATATTTTCAAGTACCGCAACTTTGAAAAACTTTCAGCTTGTCTTTACTTGTGAAAGTGCTAAAAACTTTATCATTTAAATACTGACAGCCTCTTTCTACTTTCATAACTTAGCATTATTCAATAAACACTTAAATCTCATAATATTATTGTATGTAATATGTAATTTTCATCGTAGTGATATTATCCAAATCAAGTTATTTTTCCCCAGGTATGGCCGTGATGCTCTGGTGATAATTATGGGTCTATTTGTTCTGATGTGAAATGAAATACACGCAAGGAAGCTCATAGGCTCAGATGTTAATATTTAACCCTCGAAAAATGACGAGTGACATAGATCAATCAGAAGAATTTCACGATGACTGAGGTTGCATGGACACTTCAGAAAGGTATGACATAAATTCACATAAAATGTGAGGAAATGCGGGGAAAGTTTGTTGTATAGATAATACTTGATGCCAGGAAGAGCAACACACACACATGCATTCACAGACTCACGAATACATCGGGTGAAATATCTGTTAGCACTTGGATTCTTGTCGTATTCAATTAACTAATGTATGTTATTCATTAGCAACTTGTTATCTTCTTGCTGTTAATTAACTTCACCTTCCTTCACGATCCGAGACCAGTTCTTGATTTGTCTACTAGATGGCACTGTGTGCATTGCTGTGATGAAGAATCCCGTAAGTGGATACAAACGCACACACAGACATCAAATATGATCAGTTACTGATACTGCTATTTTGTTGTTTTTTTTCTTTTTGGGGCCTCACCCTAAGCAGACCAGCCATGAGAAGTGCTTTAAAAACAACGGGCTGCACAAATTCACACTGTGTAATTTATTCCCCCATTCAGCAACTCAGAGGCGAGGCACTGTAATGAAAACAGAAGGTGCGTTGAGTCAGCAAAGGTCACTGAAGAAGACAATACACAGGGAGTGAATTAGTGAGGTGGTCTCTGCATGGACCAGGCGCTGAGCCGTTAGCCCTCATTGGCAACATAGCCAGGCAGTAAAAGTCAAGTCTTAGAAACCCATGTTCTGCCAGAGACAAGCCTTAGTCAAACAATGCGCTGGCCAAGTAACACAGCAGTTGAATAAAATGTCAGGCTTGGATGGACGTGCTCACAACACCTGTTTGGCTGGACTTGCTGCATTCTACTGTGTCTGCAGCAGCACCAGAAGCTCAGACAGACATCCAGGCTGAGCTCTCCTGTTTTAATGGGGTTGGAAATTTGGGTTCATCCAAATGATGTGCTAAAAAAGAAAGGCATATTTTCTCATTTAGCCTCCTTGAGTAAGGTTTGATTTTTGTTTGTGTATTTCCCTCGTTGGGATCTTATGGTACTGAGAAGAACGTTGTTAGTTTTGATCATTGGGTTAAGTACCAAATAATATGTCCAGACTTTTATCTTATCTCACCTGTTAGAGCTGTGAATTTATCATTTATAACTGCGTGAGAAACACGCTTTAGTTTACTTTCATTTATTTATTTTACTTTTTTGACTGTTACAGTAGCCCACCTGTTAGGAATCAGTTGAACATAGATATATTCTATATCAACTCAGTATAAACTAATTATTTTCCAGAAAAAAAGAAAACATTAGCACGACCAGTGGTTGCATGATGATGCATTTGCGGTGTGCTTCCGTCAATAGTCATTAAGAACATACTGTAGCGTGTGGTGGGAAGACTGGACGGCGGGAAAACCATAATCCCTTTGCTGCTGCAAGGACCTTTGGGAGTCTCCCATGGTTCTGGGTTTGAGAACATCTGACTGGTTGTACAATGTTGTTGCTGTTGTGTTCCACTAACCTGCACCGTTAGTTGTCATAATGGGGGGTGCACCTTTAGTGTCACTGCTGCCGTCGGGAAATACCGCCCTTGGGTTTTCCCTGTTCGTTGGTTGTTGAATTAAACCCCTGTTGTGAAGAGCATTATCTTATGAGCTATAGATCCTTGACTCTGTTTGTCATTTTGCGAAACCCCAGCCGAACACGATACATTTCAAACCTCTCTGAATCACTTGAGGTGACTCATCTATTGAATTCACTATGTGTATTTTTGAATACACCGGTTAATAAAGGATTTCCTTGTGTTGTCTTGACGAATATTCATATATATTAATGTGGCGGACACTAAAGGGTGTGGCCTCTCACCCAGGGACTGAGGGCTTCGGGTGGTTGGGAGTGTACATATACTGGCGTTCCCAAAAGTTCTAGAGAGATGAATTATATTAAAGTTTGAACTCCTCCACAACTCCGCCGTCATATTTCATCATCGACACACCACGATATATATTTATATGATTTATATACATAGATATCATATATACATGAACACATAAATATTATATACCTATATAATATTGTATTTATATATATATATATATATATTTATATATATATGGAATTATCCAGTTATCAAGTCACAGTCAGAAGCAATCATGGAAAAGAAAAGAGGACGTTATGCCATCATCAAATGGAGATAGTACAGTCCATTGATTGTATGCTTTCATTTTTTCCTTTTCCCTTTTTTGGGGGAAAAGTTCTTTTGCCGCAGTAAATATCGTTTAACAGACATTTCTTTACTGAAAGATAAATAAAAATACAAATTTAAGCTTGCGTTTACTTATTTAAAAACAAGGGAGAACTTGTGCAGCAAATACATCTGTACTAGCATTGTTGATGTGCGTTACTCATTTTTATTCAGACATCATGCCAGTTTTCCACCTGGCTCAAAGCTCAGACCAGATGTTTGTATAAACAAGCAAAGCATCGCTTTGATGGCCCGTATACATATATATATATGCAAGTCAGAATGTCTGTGTAAAGGTGGCAGCTGAGATGAAGAGACAAATGGAGAGTGATGTTAGGTTCTATCTTGTGGTAATTACCAAGAAAATAAACGGTTCTGGTTTGTGGTTGTCTTTTTCTTGCCTGCGTAGTTTAAAGAGCAACTTGTTTGGACTCTGTGTAGCTTTTGCTGTGTCACGAAACCCCTTGAATGCAATCCCTGATCAGAATTCAATTCTCTGTGCTGGGCGGTCATACAGTGTGTGATGTTACAATCGCCATTACTACTGGAATTTACCTAAAGCAAATGAAGTCCTAAAATATATATATAATATATAATATAATAAATTGCAGCTGACCAGTAGTGTTTAGTGCAAACAAAATAAATGTTTATCATTATTTTGTATTCTGATACTGCAATGTAATCTTGATTAAAATTCCTCAAGTTACATCAAATCGCAACTATTAAGCAATGAAAGCTGAAATTTGTTCAGCCTGTTGAGCCAAATACAGAAAAAAATGGACCCTCATTTGAAGATGTTATCGAAGAAATGCCTTTATTGCCGTGTGCATTTAACCCATCATGGATGCACCATGAGCAGAAGGCAGCTAAGGAACAGAACCAGGGGAGCGGTTAGGGCTTCAGTGTCTTGCTCAGAAACACTTCGACAGGCTAGGAGGAACCCTGGGAATCAGACCAACTTCATGTTCTCTTTCAATACATACTTAAATCTTCTCTTTGGTCTTCCTCTGGGCCTGCTGCTTGGGCTAACCTTCATTCCTCAACTTTCAAGAGCATACCTCTCCCTCTTTAGGGTTCCTTCCACCTGATTCCTGCTCTCACTACAGACCACAACATCATCTGCAAACGGAAGGGTCCGTGGAGATTCCTGTCTATCCTATAGGTCCTGCACCACGCTAACATACCACTTCAGACTTCCTTAAACAGAACTTAATTCCTCACTGTTCACCCTGCCCTATGAGTTTTTGAGGTCTACAAAGGCACAGTGCAGCTCCCTCTGACCTTCCCTTTACTTCTCTACCATTATTCTTCAAGTGAATATGGCATTTGTAGTACTCTTGTAGTACTTGTAGTACTCTTCTAGGCACTGGAACTATACTGCGGCCCCAAAATGGTCCCTTCTGCGTTCAGTCTACTTTCCACTGATCTTTCCCATAACTTCATGGCATGGCTCATCAACTTGATTCCTCATGTAGTAACCACAATTCTCCGCATCTCACTTCATCTTAAGCCCCAGCACACTTTTCCTCTATTCCTCAGACATCCTCTCACTCTCTAAGATCCTGTTGAATAATAATAAAGAAACTCTACTGCAGCTTCTCCTAGACACTTCCACAGGTAAATCATCAGGACCACCAACCTTTCCTTCTTTCTCTTCTTCAATGTCCTCCTCATCTCACCTTGATAGATTTTCTCTGCTTTGTGATGACTTTGTTGGCCCTCCGCTTAGTCTTTGTCCTCTTCATCTTCCTTGCTACCAGAGCCACCGTACAAACAACCATGCTATGCTGTCTGGCCACACCTTCACCCACCACATCTTTGCAGTCATTGATCTCCTTCAGATAACATTGTCCATACCATATACATTCTACCAGTATTCTCCTTCCTCTGCTTTTATAAGTTACTCTATATTAATGCCTCTTCTGGAAGAAAGTATTCGCAACCATTCCCATCTTTTTTTTTCAAATTCCATCACCAACTGATTTTTCTGTGTTCTTATCCTGGATACCAAACATGCCCATCACTTCTTCATCACCTCTATTGTCTGCATCAACATGCTCATTGAAATCTGCACCAATTATAGCTCTGACCTCTGGAGATATTCTGCATCACTTTTTCTAATTGACCCAGAATTCCTTCTCCTCAAACTCACATCTCACCAACTAACATTTAACATCACACCTTCAATTTCTATCGTCCGACTCATTACCCTATCTGACATCTTTTTACCTCCAGAATATTTCTAACGAACTCGTCCTTCAAGATAACTCCGACATTTCTCTTCCTATCCAAACCATGATAGAACAACCTAAAACCTGCTCCGAAGGTATGCTTCTGGCCTTACTACTGATCCACTTGTCTTCCTCGACACGCAGTAGATCCAGCTTCCTGAGGCTCCGGCAGGCTTCCCAGGTCCAGAGCCTGGTCTCCAGCTTATTAGGACTCGCTGTTCAACTGTCCACACCTATCCTATGTTTTACTCATTCATTTGACCTTTTTCACTCCCTTTAAAAGAACCACTTAGTCCAAGCATGAGTTGTCAGGTCTCGTTGACGACAGCGTGCCTTAATTCCTGTGTCATGTCTACTACTGGGATTCCCTGGGCTCCCGGTGTTCGGGAACTACGGTCCTTTTAATTTCATGTATCCGGTTATTGTTTGCTGTGAGAGGCCCAGGAGGCAGTTTTTGTAGTCTTCAATAAACACGAATAGAGGAACTGCTCT
>CAAKHD010012997.1:0-12500 GCA_901007705.1 Fistularia tabacaria | reverse complement strand
TAGATGCCAGCAGATCACATAAGATTAGCAACTGATCCATGTTCAGGTTAGGTGCCTTCCCTTTAATTGGAGAGTTCAAATGTAAAAAAAAGTGTGGCAACAATTTTTGCCATTGGGATTAAACGGGAATAGGGGAATTTTTGCCTCACTGATCGTTTTCCAACATGCACTTTTTAGTTTTAATCATGGTCCAAATTAAGGCTAATCATAATCTAATCTACTTTATTTTCCCAAAATACTAATATATTGGCAACAAAAATACTGTGCGTACTGATAACTTTAGATTTGTCTTAAACTTTGGTATACATTTATCAGTTATATTCACATGACTTTGGATGTCTTTAACAATAATAATGACTATTTCAGAATCCTTTTAATTGAGTAAAGGTTCAGCATCACTAATCTGTTTGGAGTTGACAGAATAAGTCATCACAAGTCTTTTCTTCTGGTTTTAGCATCCATCCAGATGACGGATTTTCAATACACACCATTTCAGACCATTAATAGGAGCAATCAACTCACTGCTACATCATGGTAAGTGCCCAACATGCTTCTAACATTGCAACTGACCGTGACATCTTTGGCTGTGAAGGGCCCTCGAGGCACTGACTTAAGCTAGTTCATTTGTTCTGTCAGTATCAGGTCACAAAAGGAAATGCCTGAAAAACATGCATTTAGGTCCTGGCTCAAGGTAGGGTGCCCAGTTTTACCTCCTCTAGGCCACTTGCATCATTGTCCAATGCAGCAAATAAGGATGTGTCCGTACTGGTTCTTTGTTGGGACTCTGTCAGGATTTTTTGGCAAGTTCCTGACCCAAATGCAAAAAAAGGGATTTATTGAAAAGAGGCCAGGTAGAGGGCATCCACTAACAGGGCAGGGAACACAAAGCGGCAAAGTTTGCACATGGATGCCGGGTAGGAGAATGCTGGCATCGACTGACAGGGAGCTCAAAGAGACAAGGTCGGTACCAAGAGACCAGGCAGACAGCGCTGGCATCCACTGACAGGGCAGGAAACTCAAAAAGGCAAGGTCAGTACCAGGAGACAACACAGGATGATGCTAGCATCCATCGACGAATCAGGGAAATTGAAGAGGCAAGATCAATATCGGGAGGCCAGGCATGACGGCACTAGCATCAGGGCAGGAGTCTCAGGAACTGGTGGGGAGAGGCGAGACGTAGATCTCTGGGCTCAGGAACTGGCAAGAAAGGGCGAGACGTAGGTCTCTGGGACGAGGAACTACCGAGGAAGTGTGAGGCATAGGATTCTAGACTTCAGAAGGAGGAGCTTGCAAGGTAGGGCGAGACATAAAATTCTAGACTTCAGGACGAGGAAATTGCGAGGAAGGGCAAGACATTGAATTCTGCTCCAGGGGCAGCCACTGCAGGTCAAACAGTGTGGCCAACAGGACACTGGTGATGAAGGGCTGGCAACTGGCTCCTCTTGATGATCTGCAGGTGTGCACTGCACCCAAACTAAAATCCATCCTGTTGATGGTCTCATGCAGCGTTATTAAAAAGGCTGGTGCCTTGGCACAAAGAAGCAGACGCTCTACTTGATCCTTCCTTGTGTTCTCCATCCATCCAATGCTTTTCTATCCAATTTGAGGCACCGTTTGCACATGACTACAACCAATGAAGGTTGGAACATCAGCAGCCATATTGCTGGTGAGTCATTGCGTGGGGTCTGCCAGTCAGGAAGTCTGACTGGGCACTCCTCAGGACCTGGGCATTGTACGGCCTGGGGGCCACATGTGGCCCCTTGTTCGTCCCTGTCTGACCCACCTGAGGAAAATGTATTCTGTTTGTGCTGTACGAGTGTGTTGCTTTTCTGTTTACGTTGGTTCGCCCCTCCAACACCGTTCAGGTTTCTCATTCGGCCCCTTGTACAAATGAATTGCCCACCCCTGCTCAACACCTTGCCTTCCACAAGGACAACATCATCCTCAAGTTCACAGATGACAATGCGGTGATAGAATGCATCATTGGCTGGAACGAAATGGCCTCCAGGATTGAGGTGGCCGGTCTGGTGTCGTGGTGTGAGGACAACAACCTTACCCTCAACACTGATGAGACAAAGGAGACGATAGTGGACATGAGGAAGGAGAGGAGACCTCATCAGCAACTGTTCATACGGGGTCTTGAGGTTGAGAGGGTGAGTAGCTTGTTGGTGTCCACATCAGTGTCCCTCAACACAACGCAGACGGTTAAGAGAGCTCAACAGACCTGCCTGCACTTTGAGTTGCTTCACTGAACTTAAACTTGCACAACTACCAATACTTTTTACATTTCTAATGTAAAAAAATGGCAAGGTAAGAATTTCATTGTATAGGGAAACGCATTTCCAGACTGCTAATATGACAAACACTGTAAATCTTAAAAAAATGATGACACTTCCCAATTTTTCTCCCCTGGTGACCCTGCACTGATTTGTATGTGTAAGTCAAGCTTTATCTCACCTTCAGTTACATATACTTCAGGCCCTTGACGTGGATCAATATTTATTAAAATTTGGTAAGGGAGATGAGTTTGGCCAACTTGCACAGGGCTCTCAAGAATGACAAAATGTACAATCTAACAGAAACAGCATTGGTGTGTAACTAGTCCAGGAACACTTGAGAAATTTCGAGGAAGATAAGGACACTGAAATCCAGGTCCATCCAAGGAAAGATTGTGGACAGCACCTTGGGGTGCAGAAGATTGAGAGTGAAGGACACCAACTCGAAGGACTCAAACTCAACTCCAAAGTCAGTAACCCTGCCTCAAAAAGACTCATATCCAGATCAGAGTGGCAACTGAGTACACAATTTCCCTTCCTCTAGACACAAGGCATAGAAATCTCCAGTGTATGTAACTTCCCGTTTTATATGATTAAAATCATAAATAGATTAAGATTAAAATTTTGGGTTGAAAGTCATTATTAACTGGCATTATAATGATTAATCAGCGCTTCGGCCTCACGGCACGGAGGACCCTGATTCCGACAAAGGGACCTTTCTTTGTGGAGTTTGCATGTTCTCCCCGTGTCTGCATGGGGGTTCTCCGGTTTCCTCCCACACTTCCAAAACACGCAGCAGGTTAATCGGGAAAATTGGCCCGAGTGACTGAGTGAATGGTTGTTTGTCTGTGTATGTGGCCCTGCAATTGACTGGCGACCAGTCCAGGGTTTACTCCACCCCTCGCCCAATGACAGCCGGGATACGCTCCAGCATCCCCTGCAACTCTGAGTGCAGGATAAGCAGCAGACGATGGATGGATGGATGTTTTCTCCCCGCTCTGCTTTGAGGAATTTCCTGTGTTTTCAGGGATCACAAAAGGAGAACATATTGGATGAAATAGGAATTAAAGGTTGACAGATACAACAATATCAGGACAAGAAGATGTTTCCAGTTTTTTCAATGGTGGGAATTGATTCACAAGCTCAAATAATTTCCCCCAATATTCAATATTCCATGTTGTTCCCTTCTGTTTATCATCAGCAATGCTCCACGCATCCATGCAGTTTATTAATGAGTATCTACTATTTGGGATGATTATTTATGTATTTACTCATGAAGGTCAAGTAGTACTGGGTAACTTATTGGTTTTGGAGATGTTTTTTTTAGAGATGGTCAAATGGACTTGGTAAATATGCTTCAAGAAGAACTGTCTTTATTGCAAGTTTGGGCTTCCCACTCATGAAAGATTTTCTTTGAGATACAAGCTGCTTTCCGACAGAAAGCTCTCAAAACGTGGATCTGAGAACTGTCCAGCTCGAATGTCATTTTAGGAACTACCCTCCTCCAGGGGAACATTTTAAGCTTTGCATTCACACAGGCAAGGTCGGGACCGGTGTGACGCAACTGTCTGTGACAGTCAGTCGAGGCATTTTGCCATCAATCGGGGTAAATAGCGAAAGTATGGCCACACAAAAAAACATAATGTGCAGTTCTTGCTGTAACTCGCATGTATTGATTGTGAGAGGAGACAGGTGAATGCACACTTCCCCCTCTGGAATCCCGAGGCATCACCAATGGACATCTGCACAATCCATTACCAGTTGAAAACTGCACAATCCACATTTATTGATAACAAACAACTCAAAAGTAGCCAGAAAAACAGACAGAAAATGACATATGTCGCACAACCAGCACCTTCAGCGCCATGCTCAACAAGAAACCACCGCTAAGAGGATGAAGACAACATGACGACATGGAGAGTAAAGCTGCCACAGCATCATTCACTGCAGGGTGACAATAATCACCATGTACTATCAAATGTGTTTAAACTTTAAGTGTGAAAACTTATTTTGGCAAAAATGTTCATGTTCCACAGTGAGTGGAACACAGTGGTGTTGCAGGCCAGAAGAGCTCGAACCTCTTTGTCTTTTTGTTTCTCTCAAGGTTTTTAAAAATTGAGCGGGGCAAAAAGTATCTGATAAGGGGCATGGTTCATGATTCTCCCATTTTCCAAGCACCTACGTCATACGAGTTCCTATGGAACTGTAAAAAGACCCTGCCTCGGAGTAAGAGCTATGATCGGTTTGAGGGACAAAGGTCTATGTTCCTTATTTTCTATGCTTTCTGATTGCAGGAAAAAAAAAGCCTGATTTCTGAAAGGCTGAAGAGAACTGCACGTACTACCTGAGGTGCTACAGGGGCTGTCATCTGCGACTAGACCACAGGCATACTAGCCAACTTCAATCTTTCAATGATTAATTTGCAAAGCAGGAAGGCATCCACTAATTAAACCAGATGCTGTTGTTCGACTTGAAATTTGCTTTTAGCATGAAACTTTTGTACTTATCAACGCCCGCTTTTGGTCAAGATGATGACATGATGATTCCAGTTACCAAGATTGGTCAAAGTTATTTCACCAACCTATTGATTGAAGTGATCATTTTCACTGTATGTTTTGATATCAGGCCTTTGGGACTTGTTCAATTGAGGGAGAGGAGAAGACATAGCGGTTTTAAATTATGACTGATTTAAAAGTAGGTGTTGAATACTGTTTTTCAAAAGTATCAAACTCAATCAACTTACGTGGTTGTAAAGGTCAAGTTAATTTTAATTTTAAATGTGTTGTCTGATGTGAATACTTCATGACCAAATCTGCCAAAAAGACCTGTGAATATGAATACAAACTGCATCCCTGCATCAGAATCAGTATTTGATTTGCATGTCATTCATTTTGATGCAATTTATGCAACATCATTCACAGTATGCTAACTCATGTCTGATATTTATTCATGATTTGCTGTCTGATACATTTCACTAATTTGTGTATATCCGTTTAAACAGATAATATTTGAGATGCAACCAAAGTCTAGCATTCTTGATAATGTCATCACTGGAGGCTTTCCCTAATGTAAATTAAAAAGGTGACATAGGTTCCGAGCAACGGGCCCCTTATGTCACACAACACAAAAACCATAACCAAACTAAGCAGATGCTTTTTTGCTCCATTTACTATTTTTCTGTGATCAGGCAGTCTCTTTTGTGTAAAGGAAAGAGACAGTCATTATCCACCCTTGAGCCCATCGAAGGGAATTTGAAGTTACAACATATGCCTTTTAGTGTTCTTTTTTTCATTTTGGTGATGAAGGTTCATAAGTGGTTTACATTATAACAGATCTGGAGGCAAAGGCACAAAGATTCATCTTACATAACTAACACAACAACTTTTGAAATGAGAGGGGCACAGGCAAGAGTAAGTCTGCCCCTTACTTTTTGGTAATCTTATTTCTATCAGTGCACTGGGCACAATTTCAAGGAAAGACTGCAGTTAATGAAAAAAAAAAAAAAAGAACACTTAAAATTGGACATCCTTTTAGAAGCTGTGCGACTCCATTTGAAGATCCAATGAGCTCAAATCAAACAATGATAGCATGTGCTGTATGGTTTACTGATAAAAGTGTCCATAATGTAAGTTGTGAGTTTGGCATGTGACTGGGTCAGTAGCCACCATCAGGAATACTCCAGAATGTAGATGGACTTCAAACACATTGTCCAGTTTTCAAATTTTGGAATACAATTGTAAAATGTGGAAACACAAGGTTAATGGAAATACAGTTACATTTCACCATTATTGGTTCAAGAAATGACACAATGTTGCAATGACCCATGGCTTCTGAAAGACTTACCAATGCTTTAATTTACCCTCAAAATATCACAAAAAATGAAGACCATATTAGTAATTCTAAGCATGATCTAACCTTCATGGGTCTCTGAACTGATAATTGAGAAAAGCAACATAGTAGACAGGGTCTCTTATCCATCCATCCATCCATCCATCTTCTTCCGCTTATCCGAAGTCGGGTCGCAGGGGCAGCAGCTAGCAGCAGGGAGGCTGAGACTTCCCTCTCCCCACCAACACGGTCCAGCTCCTCTTGGGGGGACCCTGATGCTCTCTGAGGCCAGCGTTGAAACATGGTCTCTCCAGCGTGTCCTGGGTCTTCCCCGTGGTCTCCTCCCAGATGGACATGCCCAGAATACCTCCCCCGGGAGGCGTCCAGGAGGCCTCCTGACCAGATGCCCGAGCCACCTCATCTGACTCCTCTCTATGTGGAGTCTATGTGTGTCTGACTCTACTCCGAGTTCCTCCCGGATGGCCGAACTTCTCGCCCTATCGCTAAGGGAGAGTCCGGCCACCCTGCGGAGAAAACTCGTTTTAGCCGGCTTGTATCCGCAATCTCATTCTTTCGGTAACTGCCCACAGCTCGCGACCATAGCTGAGGATAGGAACGTGGTTCGACTGGTAAATTGAGAACTTCACCTTCTGGCTCAGCTCCCTCTTTACCACGACAGACCGGATCACTGCAGATGCTGCACCGATCCGCCTGTCGATCTCCCGCTCCATCCTTCCCTCACTCGTGAAAAGGACCCTGAGATACTTTAACTCCTCCACTTGGAGCAGGACCTATTCCCCGACCCGGCGTTGGCACTCCACCTGTTTCCCGTCGAGCACCATGGTCTCAGATTTGGAGATGCTGATCCCCATCCTGGCTGCTTCACAATTGGCTGCAAACCCCTCCAGCGAGAACTGGAGCTCATGGCCTGATGAAACCAATGAACCACATCATCTGCAAAAAGCAGAGATTTGATTCTGTGGCCAAACTCCCATGCCCTTCTCGAGAACCCTGCTGAGGGTAGAGCTGGTCCACTATTTCACGACCGGAATGAAAACCACACTGCTCCTCCTGAATCCGAGGTTCAATCACCCGGTGGACCCTCCTCTCCAGCACTACTGAATAGACTTTTTCAGCGAGGCTGAGGTGTGTGATACCCCTGTAGTTGGAGCACACCCTCTGATCCCCCTATGCAAAACGGGGGGTCACCAACCTGGTCTACCAGTCCAGAGGCACTGTCCACATCCAGAGCCTTGAGGAACCCCTCATCCACCCTCGGGCTTCCGCTTCTGAAGAGCTTTTTGACTACTTCAGCAACTTCAGCCCCGGAAATAGGGGTAAACCCGGCACGGCTAGCGGCTAACCCAAACAAGCCGGCCATCCCCAGCATTGTGCTGTCTAATGCACGCTCGTTGGACAACAAACTACACCATATATGCCTACTCCGGAATAACATGAAGACTGTGAATGAGTGCTGTCTCTTTGTGTTTGTAGAAACAATGCTCACTGACAGCATCCTGGACAGTGCCATCCAGTTCAACCGGCTAACATGCTCCCGCGTGGACAGAACTCTTGTCGACAGAGGTAAGAGCATCGGTGTTTGCATCAGCGATGCCTGGTGCAGGGATACTGTTGGGGTCTTCCAACACTGCTCACCTGTGGAGTTTATGGTGATACGGTGCCGGCCGCTCTACCTGCCAAGGGATAGGGCCATACTGCTTGTGGCTGTTTACATAGAGCCCTCACCCTCCCCCACCTTGGTGCCTCTGATCACATCTGTGTCATGCTAATGCCATCATACAGACCACCGGTCAAAGTCAGCAGACCGGTTCGCAAGCAGGTACGAGTGTGGCTAGAAGGGTCAACAGCACAATGGACTGCCTTCATTTCATTGCTTTTTCCCTGGCTGTGCTGCTCCCAGACATGTGTTTTCATATTGAAGCATTTAACCAATCACATTTCAGCCATTATTTGTTGCCAGGCAGGGTCAGAGTCAAAGGAATCTGCCTGGAGACCTGTAGAATCAGATTCACAGGTGCTCTTGCAAAAAATTAGTGTAGATGAAACTGTTGCTTCAACCAATCAGATTTGGAGTTGCGACACCAAGGCCTTCTGGAAGGGTGTAGTAATGTCAGCGTGTCAAACACCCTTTGACTGGATAGTTGGAGCATGCTCTACCCATAGTTGTGTTAATATAATAGCTAATTTGTCAGCCCATGATGGCTGAAGGAAGAGAATAAGTTGATGTGGTTGCAGATTTATTGTCAAAGCAATTTTCAAGACGGATTTTTCAAGAAAAGCTGGACAACGTTAAGAAAGGTCGGGCAAATCCAAAGCTAGCAGGCCTGTTACAGCGAGGAAAAATTGATTTTTCCGTCACTTTCAGTCCGCTAACTATGAGCGGTACCCCTTGTTCACAGGCTCTGAGGAAGACTGCCAAATTGTATCGCTGGGAGTGCTTGTTATTTGCCACTGACCAACATGGCGTTGGGAGGCACACTGGGTTTGTAGATCTGACTTGCCTAACCAAGGCAGCAACAAAATACCAGAGCACTGCCAGAAACTACGAACTGATAAGCATGGGACAGCTGTACATATTTGTGTGTTTGGCGCTGACTATCCCTGTGTCCACTTCATCTCTCAGCCCGAAAGCTAATTGAAACTTATGCCAGAAATATGACAGAGCAGGTTTGACTTTCAGCATCAGCTTCGATGGTGATAGAGGGAATGTTCACTTCTTGAATGAGCTGAAGTGCATGGATAATCTTTACAACAGAGTAATTGAACTCCTTTTGAGGAAAGAAAGGAGGATGGATTTTGTGTAAATATTGACAAAAAATTTGGGTGAGTAAAATGTTTCTATTTTCCTAAATATCATTGCAATTTTATAAGGGTATTATAGTTGCTTGTTTATGTGTGTCACAGTAGCTGCAGTAGAAAGAGACTTGTGCACTCCGGGTTTGTTTCTTCAGCAACAGCATTTATTGTGGCAAAACGAGCTATCTCTCCAATGTAACGGCTCTTAATACTACATTTATGGTTAATAAGACGGTTTTTATAGCCATGAAACAGTTATTGAGGGGTGGATTGATAATTGGAGCACTAATGAAGGACTAGGTGTGAAATGGACGGCCCACCAATGACATACAAAAATACATAAGAAATTGTGGTGGACACTGAGGGGCATCACCTCTCACCCCACGGGACTAAGGGTTGGGGCCCCGGATATATATGTGTGCCCCGGAAGTGGTATGGTGGTGCTCAATAATAAACTTAATCTCTCATTCAAGACTCCGAGACTTTGTCATTGAATATTCCTCACCGAGCACCAGATTGGTGGTGATGTGGCCTCAGAGGTATCTGAAGTCAGTCTGCTACTCACTCGACCCCCAGAACCCAGCCAATGCACGCAAGTACCTGCACGACGTCGTCGTCAAATACCGGTGATTGCACTGCCGGTGCTACAATGGGGGTGCGAGTCGCTGCAGTCGAACCAAATCAGCCGCTTTCACCATTAAACACGTTTGAAAATCCCAAGCCCTTGCAGAATGAAAAACAAAACTTTTGCAACATTTCATGGGTAGCTTACAAATTTTGACTTGCCAGCCAGTGTATTATGCCAAGATCAATAACGCAAATACAAAAGGGCACATTGAAATTAATCAGAATAAGATAGCCAGAATTGTGGTGTTTATATCTGCAACAGGAAAGGTGGCAACATTTCAGCAAGCATTTGCAAAATGTTTAATTCAGTGATCGATGTAGTTGAGCTGGGTGTGTCAAATTGGTCTGCATCCAGTGATGGTCTGGGACTAATGGATAAGACTTAGGCAGCTAGCACTATACAATTTGTGTGCTACACTTAACTGTGCAGCTGCATTTGAAGAAGCAGAAGAATGAGGGAGGCAAGCGTGGGTAGAATAGAGTACAGTATTCACAAGGAAAAGCAACCAAAGCCTCAAATGAATAAATAAAGTTGCATCGATGCTTCCTTTTCATTTGGTATGTCCATTACACCAAAATATTTTAATGCACAAGATGTGCCTGTTGGGATCCGGCTGCTGCTCGTCAAGCAGCGGCCATGCAGGAGTGAAATCCAGCAGGCGGGAGACATTTAGGCCTCGTCGGGCTGAGACTACAAGGAGCCTGTTGCCACCCCGTCATTGCCAGGTTGTTGCGTCGTACACCGTTCGTCACATCCCTCCCTCACAGCTCCTCACAAGTTCCGAGTCTCAGTGGGTAGAGCGGTTGTCCTTGGTACTGAACATTCCTGGCTCCTCCTAACCTGTCCAAATGTTGTTGAGCAAGACACTGAACCCCTAACTGCTCCCCTGTTCATCCATGATGGGTTGCAGGCAGTGGTCAAATTTCCCTGATGTTGTGCTCTGTTTATCACTGAATGTGACAATAAAGGTGGCTCTTTCTTCCTCTGATCAATTTAAATGATTGTTTTGATCATCCAAAGGATAAATTTCAGTTCAATTCTAAATACAGATAAGTTGAGCATATACTTTATGGATGAATCAAAAAAAGCGCAGTATTTTCTCTTCATTCACAATCTTTTCCCAGCAATATTTCACACAAGTTTGTGTGACTGGAGACGTAGTGATTGCTATTATAGATTAGATGTATCCATAATCTAAGGTGAGTTCTTAGTGTCTCCTTGAAGGGATCTGACATGTATACAAACTCATGCTATGTGTGTGACTCAGAGCCAAACATTCACAGTCAACATAACTGAAACCATTCTATGACAGACATATTTTCAAGATAACTTCATATGTGACTTTTGGAATATGATGACAGATTACACCTGATTAACAGTGTTTTGTGTCCATTATTTTCATTATTGTTGGAGGAAGCTGCAGCTTTGTTTACCTCTGAGGCATCTTTCTTTCACATCTTTTAACCTTTCCCCTCCGCACATTTCTACAGTGCACAAAATCCTATTCTGATATATAAAAGACGGATCTGATGGACATCGGCAACTCCCAGGGGCATTTAGAATTCACCAATTTTACAAAAGCTGCAACTGATTGTATGCTCCCACAGTCACCACCTTCATTCCCAAGATTGCCCCAGAGCATCCAATTCAAGATAGCAAGCTGACCGAAGGAGCACTTCGGAGGTCACAGCACGAGTGAAACAAGTGAAGGATCCATGCTGGGCTAAAAGCCCACACATGCCTACTACCTACACAGCCTCTTGCTACCCAACGTGTGGTCTCTGGAAAATAAACTGGGCAAACTAAGAGCTTGGATTACAACACAGCGGAACATCCGAGTGTTGCAATTATTGTCATGAAGACGTGGCTTTTGGGACATACCCCCCGTCATGGGCTATGTTTCCATTTCAGTTGAAACACTCCCAAAAAACTCCAGGATACAGGTGATTGGTTTTCATAAAGTTTACTGGGAATCTTGTGAAACTATAACACAATGCAACAAAATGTCTGCATTTTTTAAACAAACAAAACATCACAGCACTATCTGGTACGTAGCATAGCTCAGCAATGCTAACGGCGCAGCCTATCTGGTGAAACGCGATCAAATGAAAACTGTAAGCAACAGCAAAATATAGAGCCAACTTAACTTTGTGAGAACTAGCATCACAACAGTTTTAATAGTCAAACTTAACTAGCTTCCTAACTTTGTTATTGAATGAATAATACACAGACGTTGCCTTAGCAAAGAGGGAGAGAGAGAATTGTCTACTAACTGCAGGGCTGCTGACCGTTCGTGTACTCGCACTACTGTAACTAATGGCCGTATGGTGAATTTACCCCCTGTCTCCCAGCATTCACTGCTTCCATGTTGCTATGGTAACAAATAAACATCGCATTGAACCGCGTTTTCGAAAAGGCATAACACCCCCCAAATCCAGTTTGGTGATTCACTCATTTCATATACCGAGGGACTGCCTCCAGTAAGGCAAAGGGCCAGGTGTGTGTTGATATGTCAACAACTCATGGTGTTTTCATTCATTGCTCCACAGGACAAGGTGCTACAGTCCCTTGTGCCAAGATCCTAGGAAAAAAAAACCAAGGAGCCCAATTCAGGCTGCAGAGAAGCCATCTAAACCAAACAACTAGCACGCTACTACTCTACCACCATCTATCTATAGAAGCCAACAGCAGCCGGAAGCATATCAGGGTTTTCAAGTGGGCTCCTTCCATCATCAGTGTTTCGTCGAGTTAGTCCGACGACGCCTCAAGAAGGCTTGACAGTGAACTCCAGTGTCCTGGAACCCTGCCTACACTTAGCTGCCCTGCGTGGTGCCTGCTCATAAATGATCTAACCTTTTCTCCCTCGCGTACAAATTTAATGTGCCTAGCCTCCCGATTACCATCAACAGAATTGATTTCTAATCGCTTTTCTTCCACTGCTGCTGCAGGCA
>CAAKHD010012996.1:0-76100 GCA_901007705.1 Fistularia tabacaria | reverse complement strand
CACAAATCTATAAAAACAAACAAACACACAAACACACACACACACACACACACACACACACACACACACACACACACACACACACACACACACACACACACACACACACACACACACACACACACACATATGCATTTAAGGCTTTTTCTTTGTAAAGTTTTCATTGCAATAATAGACAGATTTGCTTTTTTACAGCAGGAAGTCAAATGAAACTGTTTTGCAAATTCTCGCAGCAGCAAGTTATTCACAAACAATAAATAATAATAAGTAAAGTAACACCTACGGCTGTGTTTAAAAGCTGCCTCTGTTCAAATACTAATGATTTCCTTGGTAGAGTAATTATCACTGCAAGACCATACTGGAACATCTGCATTGATTTAGGTTATGGCAGTGCAGAAGGAAGAAGGGAGAGGCTAAAAATCTGGAAATAAGTGTAAAGCGTGATACAACGATCTGTTGATATGCATTTTCACAATTTACCCCAATTAATGCGCAGTGTGTAACTGAAGATTCAAAATGAGTTGTGGGGTTACTGTCAGTGGACTGATGGATATTGTTTATTTGGTATCTAATAACTCGAGAACAAAAGGAAACAGGGACAGCTAGTGAAGGAAGAAAATGCACCAGCCATCCCCACAGCATCTAGTCAAGTGTTCTAGTCAACTGTGATTGGAGCCACTGCTGAAAAGGAGAATCAGTGTGATTTACATATTATGCAGCATAAACCAGGAGGGCATTTGGAAATTAAATTTATTGAGCAAATCCCAAATTACAACTGGTAGTAAAGGCTCAAAGGACCATCAAGGTCAGCCTAAATTGAGGACAGTTTTTCCTTAAACAATCTGTTGTGCCTCTTTTCAGCATGAATCAAGTGTATTATAATTTGAATTTAGCGCACCTATAATCCAATCAGAAAATTAAGATTATGTTTTTAGACCTAACACACAATAGGATTATTCTGATAAGCCTTGAGTGAGGAACGGTGCCAGCCATTATTCTGTTTGCAATCTTACAAACAACACTGAAAAAGCCTCTCGAATGAGAGATGACACGTTTTCAAGCAGAAACAGTAAGTCGAATTGCCATGATAAGACTTGACAAAGATTTACAAATAATGTCATAATTGCTTTCGGAATGAAATGGAATGTGATGAGGAAATTTACTCGGGGTTGTCTGTATAATACATTTATGTTCAAAAATTCATTATTTCTTTGGTGGAGCTGCACAAGTGAAATTCAAGTACAACACATATTTTTTGAAAAGCACCTTGATTTTTTTCAGTGATGGGCTCACAATTACCTCAATTATCCCTCCCAGCCATCGTCAGCTTTATCACATTAAACCTGGGATCACTTGGCCAATACAATTTAGGCTTCAATTATTTTCTCTCCACTAGTTGCAGGAGTTGTTTCAAGCATTGCTCGAGTGTTAAGTTTAATCATGTGCACCAGGGTCATGTACAGTATCCTCATCTGTCCCTTTCGTCCACAACATTTCAATCACATAATTGAAACTGACTGAAAAAAATTAGGCTCATTTCTATAGATAAAGGGAAAATCCATGACAGTAAAGGAAGCTGGAAATGCTACAAAAATAGTTGTATTTAAAAGAGGCTCTACCTTTGCTTTGAAGTGTTGCATTTTTTTGATGTTGACTTGCTTGAGGCAAACATGTAGAAACCACTTACAACAAGATCTACCCTGCAGAAGAAGGTCATACTAGAAAACCTACCACATACCAATAATGAATGCATGTCAGGAGTGCATTCTTGATGCCAGTACTTTATTCAAAAAAATGTATTGGCCACCTCATCATCAACCTCATCATCGGTCTGTCAAATCCCACAAACGGAAAGTTTATTTTCCATTTGAAACCAATAAGTTCTTCACCAAGAGAATGTTCTTGACCAAAACTGAACATTAAGATCCCTTACTCCTTGGACCGGACTCTGGATGGATACAGTAGGTACTGTATGTGAGGTAATTCACAGTTTTGTACCATCTATTGTAACATCAACTCTCTAAAAGCTCTCTTGGTCACTCAAGAGTGTTTGTAAGGAGGCCCCTGGTGCATGTTTTGGTCTGTGAAAAATCAATTACATAATACAGCTGAATGTGAGGTGAGGTGAGGCGTTTCAGTAATTCAAGTGTGTTTCAGCTCTGTTACAATTTGGTTGAAAAGTCAGTGAATATATACAGTTGCACAGCCATCTTGACCTCAAGTCACTCAAGGATGAATCAAGGAAACCTTACACCTTCATATATGGTATGATATGGAAAAAGAACATGCAGCAACTATGAAAAAATCTGTAAAGTAGAGCAAGATTGCATGGCCTTGGGTTAATATAATAAATATAAAACATATGAAAGGGATGCCTACTGAAAGCGAGAGCTGCTGGACCTCACACCAGTTCATGAGACGTGATCAAACTACTGATCCATTTTAAGAGTGTGCGTATATATGTGGGTTATGGACACTATTACAGACTTTGCTGTTCTTGTCCAGTCTTCATCCAGTCTTTGTTAATTACACCTCATACTGACCTGGAGGACAGTATGTAATTGTCAACCTGAGCCAAATTCTTGGTATTTGTGAACATACTTCAGAGATATCATCCATCATCTACTGCTTATCCTGCAGTCAGGGTTGCAGGGATGCTGGAACCTAAACCAGCCGTCATTGGCCAAGAGGCAGGGTACACCCTGGACTGGTCAACAGCCAATATAGTCAATACAGTCAAGATATAGGCAAACAACCATTTAACTCTCTCATTCACACATCAAAGCAATTTTTACAATGTATTCCAATTAACCTCTTGCATGATTTGGACTTCATTTGGACTGTGTTTTGTTTTTAGACTGGGAGAGCCCGGAGGAAACCCACGCAGAGACAGGGAGAACATGATGATCCCACACAGAACGGTCTGAACGGGAATCAAACCAGGATCCTTCATGCTGTGAGGTGGAAGTGCTAACCACTGCACCGTGTGTGTGTGTGTGTGTGTGTGTGTGTGTGTGTGTGTATATAGACATATATATATATACACACACACACACACACATATATACATACATAATACATACATATATATATACACACACATATACACATACATATATATACACATGCACATGTATGTATAAACGCATGCGCACACACACGCACGCACGCACGCACGCACGCACCACGCACACACGCACACACACACACTATTCATTCATTCACTTCAAAGAAATCGCAACTCCATAGAAGAAACAAAAATCCAATAAATTCACATACATCTAGGGTTGTGTGAGGTCACCTAGCCACCTTGGTCAATTAAACACCTCCCACTACTGGTTGCCATCACTCAACAGGCTCATTAACCCTTATGACAAACGACCAGTCACAACCAGGAAAACATCCTGTCACACTGGCCCATCCCTGCATGGGCAGTGCAGGTCAACACCCACACAAGTGACAGGGAATTGAATTGCTGGAGAGAATGTAGTCTGTCAGAGCACTTGAAAGACATTTGTTTATTCACAGCTGGTTAAGCAGCCAGACTGAATTTTTATGGGCTTAATATTAGAGACAAAGGTGATGCCTAATGCAATTGTACATTTTGAACATTTTTTGCCGTTTCCTATACTGTTAATGTATGCAAGTGATATAAAACAATTATTCAGACTTTCACAGGACAGCAATAATGTTGTTTCCTGTATCATCTTTTCAGCACACTGCTGAAGAGCTGAATCACTGGAGTCTGAAAACCATAACCGTTTAATGTTAACTCAAAATTACACATATCCAGTATACATCACATTTGGATCTTTGAATTTAAGTGGCATTCATTTCGTGTACACCACCACCACCATCTGAAAGGAAACAGGAGCAGTGATATACTGCGGAAGCGTCTTTGTCTGGTTGTTTTCAGGCCACTAGTCTTAATCTACTAAGTTGATCTCCCGGTTCCCGCAGGATTATAAAATGTCTGCAAACCTCTAAATATTTGAAGCAATCAACAACTCAAGACGCATTTGGCGTTAGAAAGCAAGAAAGTGAAAACACACAAACGAATGGATAGAAAGGAGTGAAATATGAAGAGAAATAAGGGGATCGGAGCTGTGCCCATTTCGGGGGTGTAAAATATGGAGAAGTGTGGATCATTGGGGGAGCTGCTCTGCCTGGGGGAACAGATGAAGGAAGGACATTCTGCCAAGATCTCTCCACTGGAGGGGGAGCTGAGGTACTGCGGCTCTATGGGAGGAAAAGTGAGCGCCTCGCATGCTGCTTTCCTCAATCTCAGTCTCACACGCCTGAATTGACACGTCCCAGGCTTTCTGCGGCAGAGGGAAATTGCTGCTGACAGGGCCTTGCAAACTTCACAGCCATTTAGAAAGACTTACTCCCACACTTTTGTCACAGGCATTTATTGCACAAGATACATGATATGAAAAATTAACATTTTTGAACTTGGCATCCTTTTTTCCACCAAGTTAGGCTTAAAAACCATTCATAATTTTTCAGCCTTGTGATCGGCCCTGGTGCACATGTAAACAGAAGACATGCCAAAAGACCCGAGATTATGAAAACGCACAATTTCCCCCCCAAAAAGAGACCCCTAGTTCATAAATTTCTCACCATTTCTTCCTAATCTAATCGCAAATGGCATCAAGAGCCCCACACACCCAAACATTTAAGGTTATTGCTGACCAGCTGTACCTGTATGTCCACAATAAGCCAGTGCCTCCAGCAAGCAGATGTGGGTTTGGTGCGGCTGGGAGCATCAGGATCAGCCATCACAAGAACATACGTCTTTTTCTGAAATGAAAAACAGAACCCCCCACAATATTATACTGAATTTAACGTGAGACTTTTAACCACAGAACCATATAGACAAGGACTGGTCCAGAGAGTTTTAGTAACAGTTCCTGATCGTTCTCTCTTTTTCTTAATGGAGCTGCATACTGCACTGTCCGTGAATCAAACTTCTCACAGCATTGCAGCCATTTCTGCAGCTCATTTTATTTAGTTTTTAAAAACAGATGCATTACTCTAAACCGTCGGGTCAGAATTCATATACATATGTGAAAAAAATGCTGCTTTTATATAGCGACATGTGAATCATTATTTCACTAAATGTTAATCATTTGTACAAAACTGATCAAAATAGCATGTTTGATCTGATCCAAAACACTTGTGTTAACATAATCGCAACTTTCTGCCACTTGTCTAGTATCTTTTTACCCCACAATCTGTCATAAGATAAAGTGAGAGAAAAAGCATTGAAACTAATACTTGATCACAGTTATTGGACGGTGACTTGGCGGCTTAATTGCCCGAGGATTTTCATTCGGTCTGTCCCTAAAAGTTAGAGAATTATGAGAGCAGATTGAATTATTGCGCGAGCACATTTGTCATCCCTGGTCTTGTGCCTAAAATCTGCCAGACCATATGATAGGCTTTTTTATTTTGTTCACTTCCTCTACAAACAGATACATTAAACGCAGCTGTTTAAATCCACAATATTCTCTTACTGTGTCAGTATTTTCAGTAGAATAAAGACCACAATATTAGCTTTACTGCATTTAAAACAGATGCCGCATTTATTTCAATCTCCCACTGCCTACCAAGATTGGGTTGCAGTAAAAACATTTGATGGAATCAAATGTGCAAATGACAAACAAGACCCTCTATATATTTCTGTTTGCTGTGTCCTATCAAGCCGTTCTTAAAAGGCCCTTTAAAAATTATTCTAATCCAATGTACTTGAATAAGATAAAGAAGTAGTCATGTATTTTTCTGCAGATGCTCATTTTCAGAAGGATTCTCTGCCTACCTGACAAGCAGTAATAAGCATAAACAACTAAGCCTAATAATAGGATAATACTGTAGTCTCAGTGATAGTGCCTGCAGGTAACATCCAGACACACCAGCAACAATAGAGCCTCCTCCACAGACTGTCAAAAGTGACTCTATATCAGTGACCCCCCCAGGCAGCTTACCAACCATGACCTGTTGCCTTCTCAAGAGTTGTAATCCTCATTTGTACATGTTTGCTACCAGGCAAAGACATAATAATGTAGTTACACTAATATTTAAGTCAGATCCTGATGCATTCAGAAATAAACACACACACACACACACACACACACACACACACACACACACACACACACACACACACACAGAGCAACTACAGCATTTAAGTAAAAAATGACCTCCAGCCACAATTATAATGGAAAAAAATAGAACTTTATCGGATATTTCACGAACGTTTACATGGATAGAGATATGCTGTATAAGGCAGATTTTTCTTTAAGCCAAATTACAAAATTAAGAACATTTTGCAATTATTTCCAACAGTAACAACAAACTATTGGTGGTGGACTATGCTGAATTTTCATGCTTTCTGCACATATTATGTTGTTAAATTTCTACCTGTAAGAATCTAGCTGGTCCAGCTGGCACAGGCAGCAAAAGACTCCCTCCATGCTTGCACTTCACACATTGTGGCATGTACCCTTCTCCCTTACAAGGACATTTTTTTCCTCCATCTGTCAAAATCCACATTAATTACGCGCAGATATGTGTGAAAGACTCCAGGGAAAAACAGATGCATACCCTGCCATCTGAAACAATTTATCAGGGCTCAAATAAACTAAATGTATATCAAATATGTTTAACGGTGTTCATTGTCAGAAATCATTACTGGAAGGCAAACACTTTCCAAAATTGTATTGGAACTCTAATCGTTGATATTATTAAAAATGATAACAATTAACAATTGAACTTTGATGGTAATTCTATTTTAGGAATTGCTTTTGCACTATAGCTTAACAGGTCTATTAAATCAGACGGTGTGTTTTCTGTGTAACACAAACAAATCTATCAACAAAGACTATGAATCTTATCTTGCGCTGTTTAATCTCCTTTATGTTCTAGATTAATACGATCATCCAGCGCTGTCCAAGACTGTGGCAAAATTTCCATCCATAATGGTATGTATATTCTACAGACTTTTGGAATAATTTTGCTCAGAGCAGCAGCGAAATCTGGGTAGGTGTTGGCCACAGACCAGAGAACTCCAGAGGCGATGTGAAGGCCATGGGTGCAGGCTGGAGGCGAGGTAGATTGAGCTTGCATTCTCTTGGGATTAACCTCCTACTGCCAGCTGTGATCACAGCAAAACGGCGATTTGAGACCACACCTCAGTGCCTAAAATAAACCCTTCAGCCAACTGAAGGTCTCATAGCTACTGGTCAGTGACAGAGATAAGTGTTATTTACACCTTTAGACACTGAAGGGGGAGTCATTTGCTAAATGTAGATATTTGCAGTAATAATAATATATTTCATGGCTCTTTATTGTCATGAAATTAAACTATCATCCCATGCCACTTTAACTGAGTAGATTTTGGCATAGGGGGAACAAAGACAGAGAAAGACCAGTATCTCTCAGGATGTAAGCTACTGACTTACCTTTGAGTGAACTCTGCTGGGGATGAGAATCAGAGAGATGTCTAATCACTGCTCTCATAGAGCTGCCTAGGCAATCGAGCATCGCTTTGCTAACTGATGACACCAAGAAGGGCAAGAGTGAGTTAGTGAAAGAAGGGAGGGAGGGAGAGGAAGCCCCTCGGTGAGTTTACAAGTTCATGCTTTATCCCTGACCCAATACTTAACAGTGTCGTCTATGCAGCTGCCAATTAATATATCCATTGCTTTATCCTCTCTGCTCCTTATCTCCTTCAGCCTTTGTGTAAAGAACTCACAAGGTTTCATTAAATGGTCAACTGTGCTCACTGTTCGACCTAAAGCAAAGTAACGCATCGATCTAAAATCCCAGTTTAAGTAGCAAAAACATTTGAACTTGTTTGGTAATTAACAGGTATCTGTGTTGTGATTAAGAGACGGTTATGGCTTAACAAGCATCGACTGCAGCTTAGAGCAAGGTTGAAAAGATCGATTTTTAAATGCAGAAAAATATATATGGAAAAACATGTCAGGAGAAGTCAGAACGGGGAAAATCCTATTGGTATTTTGAAATAGATCAGACATAACATCTCATCTAGGAGTTAGTGAATTCCAGAGCACCAATCGTATCTCAGAGGCCAGAGGATCAAGTGGTTGGGAGAGTTAACAATGGTAACACTGAAAGGATCCGACAATGGCATTGACTCTGACGGTGTTGAGGTCGGAGGTCAGTCTGACAGCAGTAAATGAATTCTGCCCAAAAATGGGGGCTGAACACAGACAAATGAGATAAAGATTGAGGGGAAGCTATGGCTCTCCCCTATAGGTCACCAAAATTACAGATAAGGGGGTCTTTTCTACCATTAAATATTGCTGCCACTTGATGCAGCAAAGCTATTAAATCTCACACACAGTTTAGTACAGCACTTACAATATAACTGTCTGTTCAGAAAACCCATGTGTATCATTCTGTTGATACAGATTTGGAATTATGCAAATGCCCAAGAGATCATGTTCTGCTTTTGTTGTTTTATAGAACAACCATTTATAGCTTTCAATAAAAAGCTATACGGCAATTAATAAATATGGAATGTTCTACTAATTTCACATAAGTCAAGTAACTAGTCATAGTAAGCACTCATTAAATCAAAACTTTAAAAAATATGACAGTTAAATGTGTTATGTGTTTCTAGGGTGAGCTTACTAATGGGGTTGGTGTTATATTTTTCTAACAAAGAGGTTTATGTTCAAGCTGAAGACTGATAAAAGCCTATTTGGCTATGTCAAGAGTGTACACCTGAATTTTTTTTTTCTACATACGATGAATAGGCAGACCCCTTTCTACTTGGAGTAAAAAATTCTCTCTTTATCCCTCTCTTTGGATAGATTGAAACCAACTGAGGTTCGCAACTAGCTGTGCTTAATGCTCGAAACCTTGTTTGACAGAAAATATACATCCACATTGGCAGCCACCAAATAAGAGAGATAAACAAAAAACATAGATTAAAGAAGATATTGGGATCCATCATTTTTTATGTGTCATATGCATGATATTGAAAGCATTTCCTAAAGGGACCCAGGACCCTAGGTGCACAAAACAACAGCTCAGATTGCTATAAACAACTCATACCATAGGGTTCCCCTCAACTTATTCCTTATTTATATTCTTTAGCTGATATTGCCACAGACACTCAAGACATTTAGGGTGATACATATCTTGGATCTGTCTCCTGTGCATTAAAAACCTCTCAGCACATCATTTAACAGTTCACAAATAGCGTGCATAAAGCAAATCCAGTGTTTACTTTGACTATGGGTCTTTTGTTATCGTGTACCAAACACTAAGCCTGGACAATAAGGGGGGCATTTAATATTTAGAAACAGAGCATCAGAAGGCAATGTAGCCCATAGTTTTTAGGTTAGCGTGGAACTAATGGACAAAAACAGGCCACTAGAGAAAAGGGGTTAGGACTAAGTTTACAGTATAACTTAGTCTGTAGATACAGATCCACGAACTGTTTTAGAAGTAAAAGATGAGTAGAGTGACAAAACATCGTCTTTTGCCCTGACATGTCAGACTTTTAAAAACAATAACTCATGTTAAATAACCTCTCAAAATCTGAATTTGTGTCTTTGACTATAAAGAGACACGATTTTATGCTGAATTTTCTATCCATACAGAGGAGACATGCTTTAAATATATAAAAGTTACAAGGCATCTTTGAGTAAAATGTAAGTTTCTCGATGTGGGGTTGAGTGTCCTCTTTTGGAAATCAAAATATAGTCTACAAAGCTGAGGATTTAGACCGCAAATACAATACAATGTAACTGCAATACAATGGCACGTATACATTAGTATGTACGAAATATGGATAGGGTAGTAAAGCTTTGAATATTCTAAATATGCTGATGAATTTTGGTGGAGGTCATTCGTTGCACTCATTCAGCCAACATACATTTCGGTCTCTCTTTCCCATCTTTATGTCAAATATTTTACAGGAACAGCTATGATTATCCAATAAAATCTTACCAGGATTTCTTATTAGCCAGTGACATCTTATCTACAATACTTCAAAGCTGCTCTGTCAGTGTAATAGCTGTATTTGTGCTGCAAACTGTTGCAATGGATGCCACATGATTAGAGGTTGTAAAACAAAGTACCACAGCGTCAGGGGGTCATGGAAATATTTGCTTGAAAAAATGCCATATGAATTGTAAATTGTATGACTAAAAATGTTTGAAAGTTCATCAACCATCAACATTATAAAGCAAAAATGTAATCTCTGACATATAGCAAAAGCTGGTGTTATAGGTCTTGAAAATTACTTACTACTATTTCCTTTATATTATACATCATGGAATCAGTGTTTTCTGCAGCCTTAGAGCAAATTAACAATGGTTATGAGACTATCATGCAAATAAAATGTTGGAGATGTAACCAATTTTAGCCAATAGCTCTACTTAATGGTTGATTACCGACAAATATAAACATATACAACAAAAATGTCAATGCTCAGTGTGTTCTTATGTGCCTCACACAGTTCGGCATGCTCACTACCTCCTAACCTGCCTATTTTTAACACAGCCTCCCACCCACACAGGAGTGGAGTGTGAAGTGGCTGATGAATCCACACTTTGAGGAGCCACATGGTCAGAGGAAAGTCACTTGTGGATACAAATGCATCCTATATGCCCAAAGACAGCATTGGTACTGGGTCCCCACTGGGTAGCAAACACAACAGTGAGCTACGGAGGAACAGTGGTTCAAGAGAAATAACACAAGAAATTAAAGCACAGAATAATTTATTGTATGAAAACACAAGACTAAACAAAAATGAAAACACTAAATAAGGTAACACAGAATAAAAAGAAACACAATATCTTCATGACTCCGAGAATTTAACTGTCTAAACTGTATTTCTATGTCACTTGTAAAATGCATTTCTTATTTGTCACTGAAACCAGCATCTCTGATCACTTTAAAAAATGTTTAAAATGCATCTGAAACTCTCAAGCTTGTATGTTTGCAGAGTGTTGCTGCAATGAAGCCATGCCTAACAGAAAGATGGTTCACAGTCTGATTGAAGCTTGAGGGGGATAAAGGAATTAGTGGCAGCCCAAGGAACAATTTCTTCATTTCTCAAACAGTGAAGACTTCTTTCACTGCACCATGCTTGCGAACACAGCCATGCTCATGTTAAGCTTATTAGTCACCCTGGATGCGATCTTGCTAGCTGAGGCTTTCAACACTTTCTAGTGGTGGCTTTACACACATACACCTACTCACTACCATGAAAGCATTAGAGCAATGCTAAAACACAGTAGCTTCCACAAACAGGTAACATGGAGCCAGGTGCAACAGTATGATCCCGAGATCTTACCCAAGCTAAATTGAGCACGGAAAGTGAGGCATGGAACAAATAATTGTGTCATGTGATTTGGCTCTTGACACAACACAATTGAACAGGGCAAATTACAGCACTGGTCTTATAAATATAACTACTTTGTCAAACTTCTCACATTTTAAAGTAAAAAAATAGAAATATTCTTTTTTATTTATTTATTTATTTATTTATTTATTTATTTATTTATTTATTTATTTTTACTATCGAGGCCGACCAACAGAAGTTCACGGTGATCAAATTCTACGGCCTTAACCGGAAAACTACAACTGTAGATGTTTGCCCTCTCATACAACATCTGTCAGTGGGCTTTTACACGTCACAAAAAATGCATAACAAAATCAGTATCTACTGTAAACCACTTCATCTTTTAGATCAAGAAAAAGGGCTGAATACATTTTAGTTACCTGCTACAGCTCAAAACAGTTGACATTATCTGGAGCATCACATTTTATTTTTGCAACTCTAGCACATGTAGAAAAAACAGAAAACACAATCTGTAAAAAAAAAAGTATTTTTTTAAAGATGGTAAAATGAATGCCACATTTTTATATTTCAAAACTGTTTACAATGCCCACAATAGCACCTTGTTTAAAAAAGGTTTAACATTTTTTTACACTTGTTGGAAAAACATCATGTAGCAGAAACAATTCTGAAGATGATCAGATACATGCTGCCACGAAGCAAGCTTAGTTGTAGGCACTCTGACACCCATTTCCATTTGGCCATCAGAGCTGTTAAAAGGTGTCAGGGCTGTTCACAGGCACTGCTTGTTTCACCAGCCAAGATGGCTTCCACATTTTTTCTATCATGATTAATTATGGTTGCTGATGGTCGTACAGTGAGAAAGTGTAAATTATTCCCACATTTTCTTGTGCCCTCCGTTCAGTCACTGTTGTGTAGGAAGATGCTATTGACGCCATTCATGGATGGCGACCAAAAGGCATCTACATGGGGTGGCAAACTCTGGTGACTATCAAGGGGTGGTGGTGGGGGGGCTTGGCATATCGGCTGAACATAGTCCAGATTGCCAGTTGACAGGGCCGGATTTTCCAGTATGGAAGACTCTGATTTAGTGGGTGAAGCTGGGTGTTGGGAGACTGGGAGAGAGGACTGCCCAGGGCTTGGAAGCTTGAAAAAAATATTTCAAACAGACAAGCACCGTCTGTGTTCCAATGTCACCAACCCACCCGTCTGACAATCAGGGCCATGTCATAACACAAGCTCTGAGTAATTCAGGGAACACTCTTATCACCTTAGAAGATTTTGCAATTTCAGACATCAGTGTGTGTGTGTGTGTGTGTGTGAGGACGCGGCATGAGAAATTCTGTTAAATGATAGAAAGCACAAGTATGAAAAAAATAAATGTTACAGAGCGCACATTAAAGCAGAAATAGCAAAGCTTTTAAAAATTCAAACACAATGCAGTGCTTTGCACTCATCCTCAGCGAAATCAACAATGTCTTCAAAAACACACTGTGCAAGGAGGACTAAAAATCCGTAGTTTTGGAGAACTGGTTGAAATAAAATAATTCATCTGACAGATCATTTTGTGCATGTTGATATATTTAGTGCTGTCAGTGAGGACATCACAGAGAATGGCACTTATATCACAATGCAGAAACTGTTATCAGAGAAGGTACAGGTTTATGGTTCAAGGGCTCGTCCATTCATAGAGAACAAGCTCAGCCTTTCTGCCTGACACACTGATAAAGACAGCACAAATAAAACAGCTCCACAGCTCCATCTTTGCCTCTCCCCAAGGGAATAATATATCACCCATCTGAATGTGGCACGTATTGAATCATTTCCAGCGTTGATGATTCATTTGAATAAATCAGCCTTTTTCATTTAGCCAACTTGAACCAATACAGAAATAAAAGAAGCTGAAGTAACATTGTTAGGTATGAGGAAGGACAGGTGTTAGAGTGCTCTACAGGACCGGTAATCCTAATCCCCTTTCAAGGAACAATTAATGACTACAGCAATAATCTTCGCATATATGTTGTTGCAATTCCTTTTTAACTGTCAACCATAACCTGCCTTACTCATATAGACCAAATCCAGGGGGATATGTTGCTGCAGGCAGATAGGATCTTATCCTGGATTTGCATAGATAAATGCATAACAATAATTCAAGAGGCACACATGGCAGGTATAGTTCTGACCTGTGATATATTCTATGGCTATCTCTAATCTGACTATGTACTATTGATATGACCAGCTCTCAAGAGATTAATTTTCAAATAAGGATAATCCACAGAAAACAGACCACTTGCCACTAGCATTAACTCCTTACAACTATCAAATATTTAGAAAAGAATTAAATGTGGAAGCTTCAAAAACAAAAACTTTTTTTTTCCTCCATAAAAAAAGCTACGGATGCACAGGATCAGCCTATCGGCAAATATGAAAAATCAGCAGCTAGTGCAATGAAAGGGTTATATCCGCATTCAAGCTAAGAGACATACTCCAACATACACAGACACAAATCCTGTTGAGCTGAGCCGAGCAGAGATACCCTACCAGCCCTCCAAGGCACAATTAGGATTTCACGGGGGGAAGAAATCTACATTCCTGCACACATGAAAAAGTCCTTTCTCCCTCCTCACAACAATATCAACTTTTTACTCTAGGAAAAAACCTGAAGCATTCGATAGGATTTGGACAAAGAAATAAAAAACAAAGCCAGAAAAAAAATCTAAATTTAAGCTGCAGTTGTTAAAGAAAAAATATTATGGTTGAGGAAAATCCAGTTCTAAGCCTTCTAGTTCCAATCAATTTCTCCTATTCTCTGTGATATGAAAAGAAGCAACCACTCATACTGTATTTGAAGTACTCACCTTTGTGGAGCTGTAGTATGTTCAACACATTTGTGTTAAGACAATCTCAGTTCATGATTTAAAAAACAGTCAGACATTCAGTCCATGTGCAGGAGGTCAAGTATCTAACTGTACCTGAAGAGATTCATCAAAACACTGTATTTCATTTCATCAGCAATCGTGGAATGGTAAGTGGACATATTTAGAGAAATACGTCACAGTGAAATTACAAGCATGCAGCATATGTATGACATCTCCAAATGTTTTGTATGAATAAGTTATTACTTGCTTGTGGGTTATAAACAGCATGAACAAAGCTATTACTGTGGATCATAAAATACAAGTACTGTCTAATTAACAGCAAAAAGACTGTGCTTTGCATTACTCCAGTATATAAAAACATGGTCACTGAAAAATATAAGCTAAATTAGTTGTTGATTGGATGACTATTTGATTGACAAAAAATACATAAATGACACACTACTGATTTAAGGGTACAAGTGTTGTACAGTTGCCAATATAGGCTTTTGGAAATTGTGAAGCACCATTATAAATATATTCTAAGGTTTACTATTATCATAATGGCAACTGCATATGATAAAATATCCTGTCACTTCATTAGCTTTTATGTGTTCTGCTGCTCCTTTTAGCCCTTCTGCTCACCTGGTGTCACATTCAACATGCTTCTTGTGTGATTATTTCAGTTCGTATTTTACTTCAGTCATTGTCTGATTTGTGAGTTCTTTCAGTTTTGCTTAGGCATCCATATTTTGCCCGATTGTATTTATTTTGTAACTTGCTTACTTTCTACAGAGGACCATCAACGCCTCTAGGTAAACCTGTCCAATCGCAACCCGGTTACATTTTTTTTCTTTCCAGGGCATATTATGACAAAGCAAGAGACAGTGTCTCAACAGACTTACAATGTATTGCTCTTGTTTCTATTCCAAACAGTGATCATCGGGGTCACAGAGTAATGTTACGGTCATTTGCTGCATTAAGCGGTTCTGACGTTAGACTGGCTTAAAAACTATTTGTAATGGAGGTCGCAGTCACTAAAGTTGCAGAGTACTTAGAGTAGGTTATTGATGATATTATCTATCAGTGTCCGACAGGAAAGATTTTTTTTGAATGCAGCAGGGTTTTGAAGCACGGCCCTTCTGTGCAGAGTTTACATGTTCTCCTTGTGTCTGCGTGGGTGTTCTCTGGTTTCCTCCCACAGTCCCAAAACATGCAGTAGGTTAATTGGAGACCATAAATTGCCAAGACGTGTGAAGGGATACTGAATGGTTACATGTCTGTAAAGCAGCCCTTTTGATAGACTGGTGACCAGTCCACCACTACATGTTGACTGTGTATTGAGACGTGTTCTAAATTGTCTCAATGGATGACATTTTCATCTCCATTATCATTGCAATTTTTATTCCTCTTTCCTATTATACATTACACAAATTTAATGTCAGCTCACTTTAATCATTTCTGTTTAGCTGTTATTTAACAATGAGAGCTGTTCCCCTGGATGTGTGCAGGAATGTATCTGCCCCATTCAGAGCACAGCTGAAACAGGTGAGGTGAGCATTAATCAAGGTGACAGCGCCTCATTACATAACTGTAAGTGAAATAAACACCCGCCAGTAGTCGGCCCCGAACATTTGAAAGTCAGCATAAAATATGTGATAGGCCAAACATTGGTAACAGTGGAGCATATACTCAAATCTGTTCCGTAAACAATTTAAACAATTTCCCAACCGTGGGATCATTAAAGTATATCTCATCTGAATTTTGACATTCAACCTGACCACATCATATGCCTTCTTTTTAAACGTTTAAATTAAAACTCCCAAACAGACACATTTATAAGACAAGTTTGACGTAGAAAGAGCATGGGATGTCATGTGATTATCTTGTTCCTTTCACTACATGAAATTCAAAGTACCTCAATTGAAATACATATACTTTTCTAATATACTCAGGCAAAATATCAGGCATTTATAAAAAAAAAGAAATTGGAAAAAAATACATTTTGCTCGTAGTTTTGCCACATTTTCTTTGACCTCTTCATCTCTGATTTAACTTTGACAGACATTACACTAAATACCACGATGACAATAATGGCTTCAGACTTCAGCTACGATGAATTTCTCCATGTTTAAACTTTCAGATCAACTGAAGCTATCTGGAAAAAAGTATGCCCTGAAGCACATCCATAGAGCATTATGGCAAATGAGGACATTTGCAGTAGTTGAGTTTGACCAAGACCTTTTAGCTGTCTAGCTTGTGAAATGGAGTTTAAAGATAAACACATTGTAAGCGTCACTATGTATTCTCAGATTTGTGTCGTGTCTGAAGAAAAGGTTAAGCACATCATATATCTGAAAATGCTCAAATCTGCAGTTAGGCATTAAGGTGGCATTCAGCTAAATCATGTCATCATCACTACTCTTCAGTATTCTCATTATCAATACCTCTCATGACATTCAGAGAAAGAAACAAAGCATCCTGCCAACACCTACTCTGTCAGAGAGTGCTTTCAGTTCAGCTCAAAAGCTGAGAGCTCCAAACCTCCACACCATGGTGTGGGCAGTTCTGGCAGAGCCTGTACCTAAGAACACTGACTGAGAGCAACAGTTGGACTAATAACAGAACAAAAAAAAGGACAGTGGGGACAGGCACCGTGCAGCTGAGTAGCAGGTTGACTTCTGCCCACCTCTCTTATTCAAGAGCAAAAGATGTCCACAATGCCTCTAAGGTCTTAGTGCCATGGGGGGCGGTGAGCTCTCAGCTTCAGCCACTTCAGGGTAAAGCAAATCACTTTAATATGTTAAGAAGATTAAGATGGATAAATGTCTAGATACATTTTTTGAGAAGCCACATAAATCTCTAGTGTTTTTATTTGGGGAGGGGCGGTGTGTGAGTCAGTCGCGACTATCAACACAAACCCACCAAAATGCAATGCGATTGGCTAAGGAAAATTGGGCTTATTTGAGATTTTACATTTTAAGCTTCTTGAATCTAAGACCATCCCACCTCTGTCTTATTATTTTTAACACCAACCTTTGGGACAACAAAACTATGGGAGAAAATATATATATAAATAAATAAACAAAAAACAAATACTGGTCACACTTTCATGCACCACTGCTCTCTCAGCTTACACTTAGCTGTCTTATCCAGTTTATAATACCGTAGGTCAATGTCTTGAAAGACTGCTAATCTGCTGTTGAAAGCATGTGAAAAACTCAAAACGACAAGAGGGTTACAGGTTAAGATTTCTGAAGTGAAAAGCTTATTGAATCTTTGTAACTTTTCAAGTGAATATTTTAAGTCATATTTATGAATTGAAAAACATATACTCTGAACATATGATGGTTGCTTGACTTTTCTCTATGTGAAGACTAAGTGATTTGAGGGTGCTCTCCTGTCAGCTTGCTGTACTGGGAATTAAGATTAAAAATTAAATGGAAGAAATGGAAAAAACACTGTAAAAGGGTTAACAAATCATTGACTTACTATTTTCTCTGCTTCCAAACTACCGAATCAAGACAATGACAAGAGGCAGCCTTGTCTTCCCCACTTCACAGATTAATTGCTGTGTCAATGGGCCAGATAGTCTAATAATATTACGTACCGTTTTTCGCCATTGATGCACAGCGGATACATTATCTACATCTTTCAAGAAAAAGGAAAACACTATAACATCTTCAATATTCAATTGAAGAAGTTAAGAGAACATGAGAAACCTTTAAAACAGAAATTCTCAAAGAAAAGCTTCAATAAAGTGTATACCATAGAAGCAAGGTTTACTTTTACTATGCCAAACATGTATTAACCTGTTTTTTCTTACACTGTCTCTCCATCCAGAGTTAAGACAATAAGACCACTGGGGAGATGAAGGGGATGGCATTATGGAGAGTTAAGCATTATGAGCAGCCCTGAAGCTGTTCTTAAAGAAGGTGAATCAGAGGATTGGGACACACAACTGTAACTAAACCCTATGCCGGACCACAAATGAGAAGCACAAAACATTTTGGGCAAAATGCCACTAAGCCAAGCATCTGTGTCTTTAGCAAACTTCGAATGATCATTCTTAACTTTGTGATTTTTTAGTTTTGAGAAAAGAATGCTGTTAAGAAAGCAAATTAACCCACTTCTAAGCATAAAAACAACAGTAATCCTGTCCATAAAGTTCTGCAGAGTGTCCATTCTCACCAAAGTTAATGTAAGTATGAGTACAACTTCAAAAACTAAAAATCTCAATCACAGTCAAAGTTTTAGCATTAGTCAGAAAGCTCCTTAAAAAGGTTAAAAAGCAATGTCAGGTGTTCAAATGGAAGGGAAAACGTAAAATTGGAGAGAATACGATATAGCTAAAAATATAGAAACTGATTTTTTAAGTTTTATATTGTTGTAAGGCTATGTTTTAGCTGTTACATTTATTTCCCTCCATTGCTCACCACATTAAGAAAATATCCTACCGCTTTAAAGTGTCACCCAGTCATCTCCAGATCTTACAATGATTCCCCGGCAAATGTTAGGTTTCTGTGGTGCATATAAATAGAAATTTAATCTTGTATGTTTGTCTAAGTATCCACAGCAGCAGATGCACTTCCCATGCAGATTATGAATCTCTGTTTGAACAGATCTTGCAGTCAATGTATATGAACTGACAAGATAGAGTGTCTGTGTGAATACTGAATAATAATCAGGGAGCGCAGGTTCAGGTGATATTTTATTAAAGACCTTCACTCCTCTTAGGCTTTGCTATTGCCCCGAAAATTAACTTTGTTCACAAAAGTGAATCTAATTAATAAGATCATAATTTACATGTTGAGTCTCCTGCCAGAAATTTGCACATGGGTTCAACAAGTGGAACTGAACCATTATAAAAAAATAGATGGTTGCAAATTGTGCGCAGCCATTACTGTCACCGTGTTTTGAGTGCTATTTATCAGAATTTCTCCTTGTATGACCAGACAAAATTATGGACAAGGAAGTACCCGCTCGATTTCCGAGTTCTGAATACTTGAAGCAATTTTGTGAATGCTCCAACGCTTGAATAACTGAAATCACAAAAAGACCAGGAAAAAGCATTTTTTTCAGAAACTTAACACAGTGTATCTGAACAGATGACAAAAACAAATTCCAAAATTAATCCCTATCTCCAACTGCTCAATACACATTGGTGTTCGGTAAAATCAGGGTTTTCAAACAAAGGTTGGATGGACTTGAAAATACTTTTTAACATTTTGTTTTTTGGTTTTATTCTTGGACAAGAAATAGAGTCTTGAAGCAGCCCGCACAACTGTATCACTTGCCGCTGTAGAGGGTAAGAGATCTACACACACACAAACACACACACACACACACACACACACACACACACACACACACACACACACACACACACACACACACACACACACACACACACACACACACACACACACACACACACTGAGGGGACAAACTGTTCTTTTGCAAATAATAATGTATACTTTATTAATCCCTCGTGGGGAAATTTGTTCTCTGCATTTAATCCATCAGGGATGAACCATGGGCAGTTGGCTGCCGTCTACCAGCGCCAGGGGAGCAGTTAGGGGTTCAGTGTCTTGCCCAACAACACTTCAACACACTAGGAGGAGCGGGGAAATTGAACCAGGAAGGTCCGGTTCCAAGGACGATCGCTCTACCTCCTGCGTCACGCCATGTAAAGGTGGCTTTGGCTAGCCATGGCCTATCTTCGCTTCTTCACTTTACTAAATATGCACAATCAATCCAGGGCTCCTCATGATAGAAGGTTGTAATTCCATCCTCCATATAGGATTGCATGAAACAAACATGTAGTGGAGAAATGGGTTATAAATTAATTGTGCTGGTCATAGGTAAGCTTTACAGGTTGTTATAATGACAAAGGGGGACATTAGCTGTGGAAATGAACTCCCGGAATCTTAATCCAGCATAGCTGAAACACCCACCTAATAACATAGAAGACACAATTAGATGGATATTTTCATACATATTTTACTTGTTGACCCTTGCTGTCATATAAAGGCTCAAGAAAGTGCAGAGTCTGTTGATTTAAATATACATTCATGGGTCTTTGCTGAATGGATACGATCGCCTACTAAGAATAAAATCCCCATCTTGTATTCTCACATCCCCAACATGAAGACCTATCAGGAACCCTGCATGGGTGGACATGTAGGCTTTCCTAGGAATGACAGGGTCTGCTAGAGAGGAACCCCACCCTCGCTTTCTCTAGCATGCCAACACAGAGGAGAGTGGGCAGCGCTGAGACGGCAGCCTGCCGTGGGCACTGCCAGGCTTAAAGCTGCCCTGTCGTCATCAGAGGCTTGCAGAAAAGAACGTTGAGATTCACCAAAAAAAAAAAAAAAAAAGAGGAGGGGGATCGTTGCATTTAAATCCTCTCTCAACGCCCCCACATGTTTTAGCAAAGCATAAAAATCATTCACAGAGAGAGAAAGCAAAAAAGAAAAAGATAGAGGGAAATAGAGAGGAAACAGCTATTAGCAGCAGTAAGCAAGCTCAAGAGATCATAGTGAGGCAGCTCTAATCGCAGTAATGGTTTAAACCCTCATTCCATCCACCAGATGCAAGAAATGTCTACCCAAAAAACAAGGCTTTGAAATCCCCCATGTCTAAGAATGTGCCCTGTGGCTATGGTCCCTACTGAGAAAAAAAGAAAAAGATATAACTCCAAAACTGATTCCGGTGTTGGAGTAACTCTGAGGTAAATATAGCTTCTGTGGCCTGTGTTCTTTATACCTACTACATCAAGGAAAGATTAGCATGCTTTTATCAAAATAAAGACACATACTTGAAATAATATGTACAGTGTCAGTGATTATCCCTGAAGAGGTAAACATTAGAGTGCTTTTGTAGACGCATTGAAACCATTAGGGAATTAATGCTCTATATTTTGTTGATTTTTCACAAAATGTTGCTCTGAGAATAAAATAAATATTTAAATAGGACTCTAGATATCAGTGGAGTATCAGAACTAGGTTTTTAAGGAGCCTTATTTCATCACAGTTTCAGACTAACAGTTTGCAGGCTTTAAAATAACTAGGTACATTAGACTAATATCCACAGGTGCCTGTTCAAGGACATTCTTTTTCAAATGATTTCGGAAATTTTGCCATCACAACAGTCAGTCTTCCCCAGTTGTTTATTCTTGTATATTTCTATAAAAATGAAAAATTATTCAAACAATTCATATTCAAACTTGGGTAAAGGAACTCAAAGTCATGAAGAAAACAAAGAAATCTCTTATTAATATTATCAACATTAGCAACACCAATCACAATTTATTTCACCATATAGGATACAGGCCAGATTATTAATATTACCTCTAGCAGAAGTAACTGCAAATATTGAATAACTAAAAGGAAGAACTCCTGGTCTTAACACCACACCGTTCATTTAAAGTGCAAAGTGGAGTGAAGCAACAAATAAACACACTATAATACAAACTTAGAGAAAAGAATTGCACTTATAGCAATGTCTTTTCTCTCCATCTTCCTCTTCTTCTCTCTCTGTCTTTCACACTCATTCACACATTCACAAAATTCACAAGACCAGAGATTCTTAATATTTTTCCCATGAATCTAAATTGAAAATGCATTACTTTTACCCGGAGAACAATCTAAAGTAGGTGTCTTCTATCTTTCACTGCAACAACCAATGCCGTCACAGTGATGCTACTCTCTGCACCTTTAAAAAGGTAAAAGTTTATCCTGTTTAAAAAGAAATGTGCAGCAAAAAACAAAAAAGAACAATTTCATCAAAGACACTCTAATAGTCTCTAATGTTGGTATCAATGATGGGCTAGATTTGCCATGTTTATGGAGCCATTGCTCTTTCTGTCTTTTATGAAACCCATATGCTGGGAAAAAAAAAGGTCAGTCAGACAGTGGATCATAATTAATCAGTTTTCATCAGGAGTCGCTTTGCTGTGTGACTTGGGTGAGAGCAACTCTTGTTTCATTTTATTTTTTATTCAGTTTGGTTTATGTAGGCAAAATATATCAAGAAAAGCCACGTGGGAGCAGTTTTTCTGTTCATTGGTCAGAAATCTCATGGGTTAAGTCAGTAGAGGACTTCTTTTCTTCCAGGACAGCTTATGTTAACAAAAACAGGCCAGCAAAATTGGCATTTATTTGAAATTGTGGTCATCATTTGGACCATACCTTTCAAGCCAAAATATCTAGACAAAATGGAACATTTGAATACACTTTGAGGCAGCATCTCAAGGGGAAAGTGTTGCGACAACATCATGGGAAGAACATGTTCTGCCTTCAGGGTTTTAGAAGACAGACTATGCTTGGCCAGGGTGCCCATTTTATTTATATTCTTTTCAATCCCCATAGAGTGAACAAGCAGGTTTTTAAAACTACTAAACCTTAGGAGCAGCTGCTAGAAAACTGAACAGTGGATAAAGGGATGTGAAATGAATCTGAAGGAGCAAAGAATAAAAGGAATAAAATCTTTATTGTTGCATCTCAAAAGAAATCATTCTCTAATTATTGCAGCTTTAACTTTGAGAAGGGGTATTAAATTCTAACTCAGAAATGAACAGCCACAAAGCTTTAGTTATGGGTTTGCTCCCGTCTTACCTACAGGGAGATGCTTTTCCTCTATCCTGCATGACCCTTGCCTCATTGCATAGGAATTAACTGTAGATAAGCAACTGTATTCAAATAACTAATAATTTTGATCATAAAATTGTAAATAGTATAATTTTTTGATCTGTCCTGGAATTTCATCAAAGCATATTTCTATCCTGTTTAAAGTTAGTGAGACCTGTCATCATGAGGCCTGTTTGAACATCAGTAAAGCTAATTTCTAGAGCAACTTTTAGATTTCAGCATGAGCCAAACAAACATGGAACAAAAAAATAAAAGTCAAACTGGGAGATGTTTAGTAAGCTATTAACAATAAACTACAAAGCATAATATAATTACAAAGAAAAAAAATAGAAAGAGCAATTTCATATATACTGTATAGACAGACACACACATACTGACCATTTGCCAGACTGCTATATTTTCTTTGATAATATTCTCCGTGTGAAAAGTAGAGTTTCTCATAGTCTGATACAATACAAGTATACTATGCAGTTTAAAATTTCAACAGCCACAACTGCAATCATAATTTTTTCTTCTCCAAAATCAGTTCTGGCTTCATCTCAAATAATCCTAAAACAATTGGGCCCTGGCACAAAAAGTGTGTTTATTTTTAAAAATGACCTTGCTGAAAAGGTGGTCTTGGTCAGGGGCCCAAACATGTCGCACCATGGGGTAAAACCAACGAGAGTTGAATATAACAGGGTGGAAAAATGCATAGAAAGTATCTAAACATTTTCATTGATTTCTCAGAAAATACTTCATAGACAAATCTCAAGGCACTGAACCTGACGGCTACAAGCATTTATCATCTTAATGCATTTCTGAATCAAAGAATCAAAGCCTTGTACTACTTGACCCAATATCTCAGGCTGGGGTCAAACAGGCAGAGAGAAACAACTCTTTCCAACTGAATAGATAAAATCTTCTTAATAAAGCGGGCAATTATAAGGTGATTTTAATACAAACATATAACAAACTGGCTATGACTTTCAGCAACCTTGTAATAAGTAATTGAATTGTGTGCTTTAGTGAATTAACTGGCACTTAATTCAACCGCATTCAAGTCATTACCTTTGTTGAAGTCCTAAACTCTTTTCACAACTTTCGTTGTCTACATTGTAAAATCAATTGTACTTTATTGGATTTGAAAATACGCCCTTCCACAGGAAATGTACACCTTCAACTCTTGCATATTGTAGGGTTTTGAGGTTAATTTATTCATGAAACTAAGTTAAGTACACTTTCTTTGAGACTTTGACTACTTCATGGATCTGTTTTAGCAAATATTTTCGTGGGTTTCAAAACTTTATCTATGATATTGTCATTTCTTATTTTCTGACCAAACCTTCACTGAATTAAGGGTCTATAATTACCTATAATGATATAATTTAATATACATCCATATCAAACAGAAATTGTTCATTGGGACTTTAAATATATACAGGATTTCTAGAACAAAAACACTTTACTGAAAGACATATCTGGATTTCATAGGATAAGTGACAAAAAGTTGGGCAGGGGGTTTGGTTGCTGGAATCAACAGTTTTCTGTTGCCCTTTGCCTTTGGTTTTTGGTCATAAGTATTTGTTTAGAGGTATTTATATGTCTCACGGCCATTGAACTCCTTTACAATTACTCAGCAGGCACGCATCCCATTCCTGTAATCAAGTGGGTGTTATAGTGGGTGGATTTGAGCCGGAGCGACCACTATTCTATATCCCACTACTGGTTACAAGGACCGAGTGGCAGAGAATAGCAGCAGATCTGGCAACATGGCAAAGTAAGAGAAGGCATGGTGGACTGGCAGACCAACCACCGAACCACTGGCAACGATGCAACCCTTCACTACAGCATATACAAAGCAATACAAAGCAAGCAAGCAGCAATACAAAGTGTCAGGAAAAATGTAGAATTACTTTTCAATGCCCAGTAAATAAAGTTTGTATTGATTTAATCTAACATGTAATCCGTTTTGCTGTCTGACACCAATTCTGGCAATAACAGAGAATCATGTAAGACAGCATTATAGGTAATTTGACCATATATCAAATGGAGTTTGGGCCAGAGTAGGGCAATAGATCATGTTCATGCTAGACTGCTTAGCTGTTGAATTCATAAACTACCTTCTAAACTAAGGTGGCTTTCAATTTTAGTTTTCAATTTACAGATATATGATTTAGTGTCTGCCTGATATAATTTCATTGTCAACTTCAGCAGGGCTTCAGTGGGTTGTGAGGTGAATCTCTCTCTCTCTCTCTCAATCTGTTGCTCAACAAAGGAAAACACCAATGTGCAGCATCAGTGAACATTATACATATTATCAGCATGAATGTCTAAAAGTGAGTATTCTATATGACAAACAAGCTTACTTTATCTAATGTCAACACATTTTCAAAACTGATTTGCGTTTTGTGATTATTTGGTATATATATTAATTTGGGGCTAAACTATCCTATTTTTTTTAATTCTATCAAATTTGATATTCATTTTGTGGTTTACCCCCACCATGCAATTATTTAATAGATAAATTTTAAGCACATGAAGAGAGATCATGATCATTGAATACTTCACTTTAAAAGTTGAGAAGTATTTAATATGTTACTCAGGGCTGCAGAGGATTGATTTTGAGGATTGATACGAGAAATATAATATATAATAATATAATTATGTTCCTGCTCTGTGTAACAGTTATGGTAAGAGCTGCCATATAAAAAACCCTGTTTTATTCACAGATTTGATGATTTTGAGATATTAAGTTATGCAGCGGCCTTTGACATCTACTCAGATAGTTGTGTTATGTGTTTTGTTTAATTATTAATTGTAATGGCATCTGAATAATGATGAAAAACTTACTTTTATTCTGTGGTGACCTCCATCACAAACCAAACAACAATGGCAGTTTTATATGCTTTGGAGTTGACGATCCTTGAAGTCCTGTGTGGCGTAAACTCCAAATAGAAATGTCGTTATATTGATTCAACCAAACTGCGAATTGAGATAGTCCCAACTATGAAGTGATAGCACAGCCCTCTGGTCTAAACTTGAACTGCAGAGTGTCAGTGAAGAAAAATAGAACGCCGAGTAATTTAGAGGAGAACTGCTTAGCATCTAGCATGTTGCCTTGTTTTTTGGGGGGGGGGAAAGCTGTGTACAAATTGGTTTTCAGCAAAATCCTTTCAGACTTACTTTAAAAGGCAAGAAAATTAGACTCAGCTGATTCGTATCTACAACCTAGTGTTAATGTCATGCCCATATGGATAATTCAAGAAAGTCAATTTGACCTACACAGTAATGACAGAAATGATCCGTAATATTATTTGGGTAGCGAAAGCAGAATAAATGAAGCTCTGTTTGACAAGCACGAAGGTCATGGTATCTATTCAGATCTTCAAGTGATATGAATAGAATTTGTTTCAACAGCTTTAAAAAATCATCTTAACTGAATAAACAGGCCAACTTGACTTTCCAAGGGTACTTCTGCATTAGAAATGGCTCTTTACCTGGTCTGCAGAAGAGAAGTAGATCTCTGGAGCTTCCCAAATGGTGCTGATCTTCTCTCGAAGCTTCTTGTTGCTTGGAATAACAAGGCATCTGTCGATTTCCAGCTCAGGGTAGATCACCTGTAGACCACCACTGAATGGAAAACACTTCAGGAATGAGATGTTAGTCTCCATGATTTTGAGCTAAATGTATTATGTATAGTGAAGCAGCTAAAACTCTGGGATTTAGATTTTAGGTAGCTTTTCTAAATGACACTGAAGCACTTCTGAATTTCATAACAGTTGGCAAACAATAATACATTTTGATATTGTAACATTTTTTTTCCCTATTAATGATGTGATGCACACTTTTACTCTAAACACCCGAACATGGATTACTTGCTGGTAAACCTTGGTTTCATTCATTTATTTATTTTTCAAGTCAATTTCTAATTTAGCTCACTTGTTAATGCCACCCACACACCCCCATTATACAACATTCAAAATGTAATTATCTGGCATTGTTTGACTGATATGATATCAAGAAACAGTGTCCAGCTTTGCCAACCTCTAGTGGACAAGATATATATGAAGATATTTTTCTTAAAAAATGCAATAGGTTCATATTTTCAGACTCTTACGCCCAGATCCAAGATTAAATTAAATTAGCAATATTTAGTCATTTTATGTTCCACTTTGGTTTAAACTTTTCATCTTTTCTATTTCTGTGATATGTAATAGCAGAATTATGAGGCTTCTGGGGCTACTTACTGACAGAAAGATGAATCCAGAGAGCTCAGAGTGTTTGATGCTGTTTCCACACGATAAAACCCCCAAATACAGCTACATAGCATCAGACATAATGGCAGAAAAACCTGCAGATTATGGTGCAATATTCAGTGAAGCTTCAGATACTATGAAAACGTTTTTCCTCAGTGATACATTTCAATGTTGCAATTTTGCATAGCATTAAAAAAAGGAGTAAAAAACAAGAGCCAACAATGCCATAGTGAAAGTCAACCTCAACATTGCACTTTTAACAAGCGTATTCATACCACAGTGGTTCAGATATGACTATAAAATAGAATTCAAATGTTGATGTCTGCGATTCTCATTCTTGTTTTACAAGTGCATTCAGCTTACATGGGTTGTGTGAGTGTCTGACTTGTGAGGCAATTTTCATGTCTTGTCACTTCAGATAAATAGATGTCTTTATTTCGTGATACCATCCAAATGCTATTATCAATAATACTACGTATTAAGGACTATATGGTTTCACATATTATAGTTTCATAGCCTGTGCAGAGATTTAATAACTGCTACTTATTTTCAACTCTTGCCCCTGGTTGGAACAAGACTTTATATAATGATATAGCACTTCAACCTACACAGGCAGACAGACATCTAAATGGCCAGGTAACATCATGGTGATTTGTAGAGGACAACAGGAAGACCCAGGAAGGTACCTGTTTGACTAAACCTAAAGGAACAGCCAGCCGACTCAGTCTGCAGCAGTGACATTGAACGAAGGTTTTCAATTTGATAAAGAAACTGCAGTTCGAAGCCGTCACTAAAGATTATTGGGTTGCTTTTAATAGAAACGGGGCCCTTCTAATGGGTACATCCGCCCCTGAGTCCGTATTTGTTTTCTGAGTCAGTTGCGAAGACCGGTAGGAAGTTAAACCACTCCCTCGCTGAGTGCGCGTCTCTGTGGCTAAACACAAACACGGCCGCTCAACTTATCATTTTATATTATTTATCACATTTCATCAGCTCCAACTTATCTAGGGTGGGTATTCGACGTCCGTTAACGCAACACGGAAGCGTGAACATTTGCATGAGCTGCAGTGGGGAAGTGTTGACATTACCATGGCTTCGCGGTTGCGGCGGAGGTTAGTCCCTGGCGTGACGTCTCTCCGCGCAGTGCAGGACCCGACTGAAGCGAGAGCGGCGGTTGCGGGAGTTTCATGTGACCTGGAAACTAGATCACGTAAAAAAAAAAAAGCAAGGCGCTCTATTCAAATTGCTCTTGCTCCTCTTTTATTTAGTAAATCTTATTTACACGTGGTCGAGAACACATGCTACAGAATTTCAGGTTTACAGTTCCTAAACAATAAAAACAGCTCTTGAGAACAAAAGTGCCTGGTGACTAAAGAAAACGTCACCCAGGCCCTGGACACTGATAAAACATTCAAGTTAATTTTCTTTCTTTTTCTTTAAATTAATTTTCATGTTTTTTAACAAGGCCTCAAACTATGGAGTGGTGATTGTGCAGTACTAATATATATATGTATATATATATGTAGTGCCCCTTTGGTTTGTGCTTCTCTTCAGCGGTGATGTTAGCACCCAAACAAATGGAAAAGGGCCCGAGTAGTTCATGGTGTAAATTTTTTCCCACCCACCTCTTTCTTTACCTATTGTTGTTTACCATCTTTTGATGTTAACCCTCTCATGTATTTGGAATCAAACCTGGTGCTATAAAGCAGTGCAAATTTTGTTTAGTTTCAAAGTCAAAAATGTCCATATGCATAGTACAAAAAGAAAACCGGAAACAAAACAGTACCTACATTAAACTATGCATTAGCTTGTATCGGTTACTTTGTCAAGTTTGAATCACACAATTTCTATTTACAGTGTTAAGTTACTGCCTAATTTCTTACGGCCACGCAGCCCCAGCAGTTTGTTAAATGCAGACTCCCAAATTGGAGCTGGCATGAATCAACTTGAAAATAACAAAACACATTTTAAATCCCTGCATTATTTTTATGGTTAATGTCACAAATTGATGACTTTGTCTAAAGTAAGTGGCCTATATGGTCAGGATTTTTTTTCTTTTTTTTTTTTTCCTGTTTAGGGGCTCTAGTTTTCAAACTAAAGCACACACACCTGACTCTTCAAATCACACACTGATTGCATTACATCCAAATTATGGAATATGTACATTTAAAAATACACACACAACCTAGAGTGCACCATGGAAACTTAACATAGCACAAACAAGTAACCACAGTTGCACTACTTTACATTCAATACCATACAATGCACTGTACATTAAGGCATGAGGTATCGGAGATGCAAAACATCAGCGGGTGATCAAAAATGCACTGAGGAATGAAATGCTTATCTATGTTTATCAACCACATGACAGATGCAAACAATGACGATATATATCCTTCTGCTAGTTACCTATAACAATACACTACACTGATTCTCATCTGGCATATTTAAGCTTTAGTTAGGTAATGCCATCAGTGAAACACTATGAAATGACGGTGGAATCAACGGTGCAATGCCCCTATAGACCTGTCTCTTAGCCTAAAGCCTGACAATGTTTGCCAGAGATTAGAAAAATTAGAAATGACGTTTTCTATGTCTGTCGTGGCACTGTTATCGGGAACATTTTTCAATGATTGCTTACAGCACCAGCACTGCCACTTATCTATGTTACATTTTAAATGATGAATTAACTTCATCTGTTTCGGCAAGCTTTGATCATGCATGCCATTATTAGATTACAAGATAATGTAAGCAACAAATTGTTTTTTAAACTGATCTGATTCAAAATGCATAATCATTTTAAGCTCTTTGTTCAGTTCTAAAATGTCAAGCACAGAACCATCTGGGAAAGAATAACCAATTATATGCAGAATTTAAGCAAGACTTTTTTAAACATATACTGCAAAAGGAAATTCTACCATCAGACTGAATCCTTTGATAACATTGTTATGTTTTTAGATGTCCCATTTTAAATATTGATATTCTACTGTATATAAGAGATGTAACAGGAAAACAGTACACTAAATATTCACTTATGTTCACAAAGTGGGTAGCTTCAGAGTAACTAAGTAAAAGTCAAGTTAGTTAAGTCTATAATCAGTATTTGTATTACTCAGGAATAGTGTACTATTCTGCTCACTGACCTGCAGTGCATTGAAGTAACTGCTAATTGGTATAATGTAAGTTACTTCATTTGAGATTTTGTACAATAGATACTACTGTTTCATGCTTTGTGTTTACAAATCCATTTAATCCTGTGGTTCAACCTACAGTCAAAAACAACAGATGACAAACTTGTACATATACTTTCAGTTGCGCAAGGCAAATTGAGAAGAAAAAAATAAAACAAATCAGGAAAAAAACATAAAATGGTCACTTTATGTTACAACTTTCTTCTTACTTAGAGTATGGTCTATGGTATATGGTATATGGTCCGTCCAATTCTTTTATAAGGCGCTACAATATTTTATGACACCATACTGCTTTCAGTGCCATTCACCAGGAGTGGAGTGTGACTGGAGATGTATGTGAGTCTCTGTAAAGAAGAATGCTAGCAGTGTGTTGAATGTAGATGACTTCAGCCAGGCATAAGGAGGCCTCCTGCATGTACAAGTCTTGAACAAGCAACTGTAGACAGTCAGGGGGACTCCTCACGACTCAGTCTCTGGTGGTCACATCACAAAAAGTGACAGAAAAGCAAGTGCATTGTCATTTGGGAACCTGGTCATTTCTGCTTGAGAATAATGCTGTTGTTTCAGTAATACCTTAAAAATGGGTGTTGCTTTCCAGATTAACAGTGAAGAGGGAGGATGAAAATGTTAAAAGTAAACCATGTGTGCCGGCAAGTGTAATCAGCAACAGACAAGTAATAATAGTGATTTGTTTGATTTTGCTGGCATCATCAGAGACAATATGGATATTTTCCTAAACTTGGGGGTCACTTGTCTCTTAGGATATCAAATGCAATTCTGCCAACTAGAGCCCCTTTATGGCCACAAATCAAAAGTTCACAATGCACAATTGCTCATTGCATTAAAACATAAATTCTCTTTAAGCTGTGCCATAACTCAAAAAAATATAAAGGAATTGAGCTCTCTGGAAAATTTACTTTTATGTATGTGATCATAATAAGCATGGTTTGTGTAACTAACCTGAACAAATGATTCTTGGGAAACTACATTTCTATCATTTCATGTCGTTGATGAGATACTGTACACATAGTTTGGTAGATTGTACAAACACTTAAGGGCAAAGTGCTATATCTCTGAGACTTAAGATCACTGTAGATTTGCTGGTTGTTGGAGCTGATAAGCAGCACTTGGTTATCAGTTCAATTTAATGATGATAATTACGATCATAGCTGGAGAGTCCTATTGTAAAAACTGAACACAGGTGGTAGATTATTCAACAATCAAGATAAGTTTGCGCCAGTTTTACAGTGCCATTTATCAGCAAGGTGGACATCACTGAGGTTTAAGTCTCATGTACACCTAAAAAACAAAACAAAAAAATAACAATTTTACCTGCCAGACTAGGCTGATCTTGCAAACCTGGAGAGGTGCCATTTGACTGCAAGGCAGACAGAGAAAGTAGGGACTGCGTGGCTGAATAATTGGAGAGTACTTAGCCAGCAGCACTTATCTTCTATATCTTTTGTAACTGGCCTTGTCACTCCAATGTGAATATGCCTTGTCACTTGCTCAGATGACAGCAGATGAACCAGAAGATGAAGAGTTCGAGTTTGGGGATGAAGGAAGGTTCCAGAAGAGCCACTTGCGTTTACATTGCCGTCTCTGATACAGGTAGTCCTCCTTGTCACGCTCTTTACGTGCTCTTTGGTAGTGGTCATCTTCCTTCAGATACCACACTGGTGGCCAGCGATGTTTCTCAAAGTAGTCCTGGTTGTCTGCATCATAATTAACAGATTATGTAATTTGAAAAAACATTCAGTCACAGACTTTGCAAAAAAATAATAATAATCCAATCACATGTAATGTATAAAGAAAAAATGTGTTAGCCTTAAGATTACTTGGCAATTACTGGAAGCAAAAACTCTGTCTTTACAGAAACTTCCATGTTCAGTGTTGTGCAGTAATGGCCTAATGCTATTACATCACACTTGCTCAAATATACCTTTTGCAAGATTCATGTATATGGAATCAGTGTGCTGACAGGAAAGGAGCAACATGTAACATATATGTCTGGGTGACTTGAGGCCTAAACTGTTGCACAATGCTTATTGGTCTGAATTTATTAATTCATATTGTTGTAATGTATACACAAAACTCTAATTCTTGTGATAATTTAGTTTTGTGAGACTATTTTAAATACAGTAATGACAGAAGTTAAATTAAGCAACTCATTAGACTCAACGTGGCATTGAAGGATCAAATCACACAATGTAATGAGTTCAATTTGAATTACTTTTTTCATTTGATATAAAATCATATCAATTCTGGTATACCAGGCATTCAAATCTATTTTGTGGATCACACAGAACTCTTCCAGTTCAAAGCTAGTGGACTATTGGAAAAAAAACAAATCTCTTGATAGAATTAACTGAGAAAGAAGTTCTCTCCTTATTAAGGGTAAAACAGAAGAGTAAAATTTTGTTTGAGGTCAGGAGCAAATGAGTTTATTCTTAGTTTGTACTTGTAACTAGTCAACTCAAGGTTGCACCCTTTCTGCAATGATGCTGGGAAATTGAAGCATTGTGCACAATGCACTGCATTAGACAAGAAAGTGGACATAGATAGTCTTGAACTGCCTTCCCTTAGCAGATATATATATATATATATATATATATATATATATATATATATATATATATATATATATATATATATATATATATATATATATATGTATATGTATATGTATATGTGTGTGTGTGTGTGTGTGTGTGTTTGTGTGTGTGTGTGTGTGTATATATATATATAAATAAAATATATATATATATTTTTTAAGTAGACTGTGTTTAATTGTATTTCTATTTTATAGCCTTCACAGAAATATAAACCAGACCTAAATCTTGCAGTGTAGTGAATCCGTGCCACTTTAATATAACCATCTCAAATGAAACCTCTATGTTATTGCTGCTCGGCTATCAGATTCTTAGTGTATTACCTGTGGACTTGGACTTCATATCTCGGGGAAACTTGCGGCAAACACTGTTGTAGTTAGTGCAGATGTGGTGAAGACACCAGCCAGTCAGCTGCTGTGCACCATGGAACTGTCAAAAAATAAAAACAATATCTACAGTTTTTGCTACTGAGGAGTATTTTGCTTCAGTTGTAGTTATTGACAACTGCAAGTCTCAGTATGAGTTGGAAGACTGTACAATACTATTATACTTGCTGTTGGCTACATATATCGAGGGCCTTATTAGCTGGCTGGACATTTGACTATTTGAACTTTAATCAGTTATGTCTGGATCACTGGACATAAATGTTGACATGTGCAAAAATGCCAAGACTATCAGAGATCCTTTTGCATTAGTCTTACCTGAAAATTGACTTGAACCCTAAAATACTCTTTGGTTTTACACTTTGAGCATTTTATCTGTCTTAGAAAAGCCCTTATAAATTTCTTTAATTTCAAAAAATGCAACTTAAGCGCCCAATCTCTGCTCACAGTACCTGAGCCATATCAAGATATACCAGAACATCTCCATCAATGTCAGCCCCCATCATTGCCGCCTCTGTCAGTACTGTTACTGTGTAGAGTTCTGAAAGAAACAAAAGGAAATAGTCATTATAGGCATTACCTTGAAAACACACACCACAAGATGGCCTTCCATTTCAATGAAGAAGGAGGTAAACAAACAAATGTAATACCTGTAAGTGCAACAAGGTGGGGGAGGCAGAGACGATTGGCAAGAACAATAAGCTCCATTGCATCCAGGTCAGACCTGGAACAAAACCGCCCTGTGTAAAGATATTCTAGCACAGCCCTCATACAGCTCCGAGTTGTGTTGGGAAACAGCACCTTAGAGACAAGAGTACACACAGTGATGATTTAACCAAGGGATTAAATTAATTTGATTTAATCGTACACATATTTAAAACCTTTGGATTCATAAAATGAAGTTGTGGCATGTGTGTAAGCCGTAATGATTTAGCACATTGAAAGACTGTTGGGCTTAAACTCTCCAAAGGAACCATGTTTAACTGGGAGCCATAAAAATATTGGATGTCTCTATTTCCCTTCATTCTATGTGGTGAGATGGAAATGCAGCAGTTGAGCTCACCAAACCACAGTTTGTTAGGATCACAGAAGCCGGAGTAATTGTATTACGACAGATTTGCAATCCCCTAATTAAATTATACTTTGTACAACGAACACACAGTTCAGTGGTGCTTTTCTTGGGTTGGTTCATCCATTAATGCACTTGTGTGAATTATGTAACCAGGCAGCAATTACATTCTGAATAGTGAGTTTTTATAAAATACTGACAATAAGAAAGTCATGCTAAATTGTGGACCTTTTAGGGAATAAATATGATCTACCCAGCACTATTTGCAATCTTTGGGCTCTGCTTGAAAGCACACCACACTGATGTCTTACCTCTTTGGTGCAACTCTCTACGAAAGGTCCCCCAAACATAGCTGCCATCCAGTCACAACTAGAGATGAGTAGAGGCTTATGAGCCATGATTGTCCCATCATCCAGCTTGAATACTACATCTGTAAAACAGTGGTGAGACATTAATACATAATAATTGGTGAACAGAGCCCAACTAACTTGTAACTGCCTTTCCTGAGTCTCTAGGTGAAAAAAAGGTCACTATTTCTCACATACCAGAGAAGGTGCCTTTGGCCAAGCACTCTTTGACTCTGTTTGTGCGGCGAACATGGAAGGCTTTGGTGATTTCTTGGTTCATGAAGGCTTCATTGTTGAGTATATTTGCCACCATCATTCGCAGGTCAAAGACCTCCAGCAGCTCAGCAATGTGTGCGATATGCATAAGCTCTTTCTCATTCTCGTCTAGCTGACCTGTGTACAGGTAGCGAAGTACTGCTCGAAAAGGACCAAGCTGCATTGATTGATCCATGTGCACTACAGTCATGGGCCTGGGGCTGTATGTTACCGGGTCATCCACTAGCTCCTCCTGGATGCTGACAAAAGCTCGACTCCACGAAGAAAGCAACCTGCCCCTTCTTCCTCCCTCTGAGTCTTTCAAAGTTCCGTCACTAGTGCAGGCTCTCAAGTTGGCCCTGTCTCCATCATCGTTGCTCTCGCAAACATCAAAGCTAGCGGCACGCATCAGGAGCTCTCGGCCAGACAACGGACCTCGAGGGGGCCTTTCAGTCTCCTCGTTTTGTGTATCCATGATAAAAAGGTCATAGAATTTTGAAGAGGATGTTGCCAAGTATATCTTGTGTGCAAAAATCTTTTGTCGCTCCTGCAGGACCAGGATGACATCAGCACAGTGTGGGTCCTCCAAAAGACCAACTGGATGCTCTTCTGTGGTAGACGGGGGAGGTGGCACTGTAATTATCGGTGGCGGAGGTTTTGGTGGTAGGAAAGGTGCCTGAAGGAGAGGTCGCTGCACATTTCTGAGGTGAGATTTCCAAAACTGCAGGTGGCGGCGTGAGATGAGTGCAGCTCGGATAGCATTGTCGAAAACGTCCTTCACTCCAAATTGAGCAACAACACTGGTCTCATAATATGGAACTCCCAATTCTTTGGCCACCTCTCGGCCTCGTTCCGGAGGGAGTATCTCATTGGATTTAATTGGTCTGAAAAAAATAAAAATGAATCATCCTGGCTTTACATAAAGTCAACTGTAAAACAATAGCCCGCTTTCAAATGGACCTTTCAAGCCCATACAGGAAACATACCTTGCTAAAGGCCTCCGTGCCCGATTAACTGCCTCCAGGTCTGCGTAGCGGAGGTCCAGCTGACAGCCAACCAGGATGACAGGCGCCCTCGGGCAGAAGTGCTTGATCTCTGGGTACCACATAGTTTTAACGTGGTATAGAGAGTTCGGGTTGGCAATTGAGAAGCACAATACCACCACATCGGACCTGAATGTCAGAGGCAGTGAGAAAATCTTTAATTGTACAAGGATGAGACTAAGTGTACATGGACTAACATGCATGTCCACATTATCTCACCGTCCGTATGCAAAACGTCGATCCTTGTGATGGTCTCCAAACGTATCCCAGAGACGAAGCGAGACACTGACATCATCCACAACGTCTCTAGACCGCTCTAACACCTAATCAAAATGATATTCCAAAATGTTTGTTCAGTAAATTAATTGTGAGTAAACACAAAGAGATCATATTTTATTTATAGAATGGATAAACTGGATGTGTGACCAGAGATAAAAATTTCTAAAGAATGTTATTTAAGATCCTTCAACAATGACAATATATTTAACTTCAAACATTTCAGTAAGTTTTCATGCTCACCTCCTGACATACTCGGTACTGGTCTATGGCCCAGACTGTGGGCACATGAGTAGCGAGTAACTGGTACTGAGTCAGTGTTGCATTGCAGGCCCGAGCGCAGATAAGGCGGGTCTTTCCAACAGCATTGTCGCCAACCACAACGCACTTGATAGTTTCAACGTTTGGCCTTTCATAGTCCATATCAGAATCTGTCAAATGGGACCTGTCAAAATAGAAAGATGCACAGAATACAATTATAAGTATATGCAATCCTAAACAGCAGCCAGGATCAATGGCTTTTCAAGACTCCTCCTCATTTGCACTGTATTTTCTGCCTGCAGAGCTTTGAATGAACGGTCTCGTGACTCGCCTGTGCCCATTCAGAAGTTCGCTGTCCTTGTTCCTAATATAGAAAGAATATTTAAAGGGACATACAAATAAAGAGAACATATTTCCCAGGACAGACTTAACAGTTGAACCTGATTGCTAAAATGATCTTATAAAACAGTCCTGTATTTCTACATTTAAAAGCTCAAATGTATTTGTCTTATGCCCTATGTTTAATCAAATTGAACCCAAAGAAGTAACATCAAGTTTAAAATATCTGTCATTCACACATTCATTAAAATGAAAATGAGTAAAAATTGACAAGATTATTTCTATTTTTGAAATAGTGGCTGTATGTTTCTAGGTTTTCAGACCTGTTTCCAAGGGAACCGCAGCCTGCATTTCAACGCTAAAGCGAATAGCAGACCTTCACCGTAGTACTTACAAAGCTATTTTCATTTACATTCCAGTCACACAAAAAAACATGGGGAAATAAATGAACAATAGTGGGCTGATGCCATTCAATACAAGCATAGTACAAAGAATAACATGTTAATGGAGTTCATATCCAGAGCCTGGTTGTTCAAATACACAGCGCCTTGGCCCGTAGAGAGTTTTTCAGCACTCGGGGGGTCGAGCTCATCCTCTACAGCCGATTATATTTAGACTCTTAATGGTCCTATTTTTCATGTCTTAATCACTTATGTCTCCGAAATCTGTCCAGTACCAGGGGCTGGGGGGTGGGGGTGGGGTTGGGGGCTTCAACAGAACCACCTTTCACACATCTAAACAAAACATCAGCTGTTTTAAGTAGCAGCATAGTCCTCAAAGGCAGCACAGTTCAGCCTGGTAATTTAACTAGAAAAGCACAACAAAGAGCAACCGATAAGACTACTGATTTTCCACCAATGGTTGCTTTCGCCATGTTGCCATTCATAAAATCTGCTTCCATTGACTGCATAATCTCATTCTTTGCAGCCTATAGGTCTCAACTCCACGAAAGCGTTTATATAGAAATATGTGACACACTGACCTTAGGCTGGGCCTTGATGACACTACAGGACCCCCCCACACACACACATACACACACACGCCTCTATTGCTCATTCATTTGCCCTTTTCTGTCAGTGTACACTGCGCAACTCCTGGAAGAATCGATCACATTGGGATAGGATGATATTCTAACACGGATCCGCACACTGCGTGCCCATTCAAGATGTCCCGGTAGAAAAAAAAAGGCTCTTGGATCATCCGGTGCGAAGATGGTGAAGCAGATGAGATCGAGTCGTCCTCCCTCCGCCGTCCAGACAGTGGTCATGAAGGCTCTGCTGCATTACACGTTATGTAACGCGTCGTCACCGACTCTGGAGCCTGTTTATCTGGGTCCGTAGACTCCGCAAATACCAACATTAGAGTAATAAAGGAGGAGCAAGGGGGTGGCAGTGGTGGATGAGAGAAAAGAGATCGTTTCCCCCGCAGAGAAATGTGTCAATCCCCTTCTTACCGCAACATGAGGAAGTGCTGCATCGGCTTGGGCGATGAGGGCGGCGGAAAGCGAGGCTCCATCGGATGCGACTCGCACCTGACGGCCGCTCGCGTTCAACTTCATCTTCCGGGCTTGAAGGTGAACCGGGCTAGAAAAGCAGGCGAGAGATCGCGGCGGGGGTCGGAGATTGGGAATGCTCGACGCCGGGTCGGTGCGAGTCGTCCCCGGGTGTGTAGACAAAACGCGCGAACGCCGATCTCCGACCTGCCGGAGCGTCGCAGAGCTGCAGCCCCGGCCGTCATGGAACCACCTCCACTTACACCAAGGCCTCCGTAGCTAATAATAGGCTGAGCGGAGGAAAAAAAAAGAAACATTCATTACAAAACACTGATCCACTTTAAAGTCGCATAAATCTCATTCCATGGCTCCTAAGCAGCCTAGAAAGCCCGGCCCCCGGTGCAGCACTTACCCTTTAATCTCTTTTTGTAAAGGATTGCATTCCAAGTTCACATGATGAAATGCACGTATTTCACCCCCCCACACACACACACCGCTAGGATTCAGCGGTTTATTATGTGTCCACATGCACACTTCACAGCTTTATCAGCACCTTAACACCCTTTATTGCCCTTTATTTTAATTTAGGACCCGTGGAAGACCGACGGAAGTCAGCTGCTTAAAAATAGGTTAAAAAGAGCAATATGAATTTGAGAACTAGGAGACTGGCAGTAATTGTAATGTATAACGCAAGTTATGTGTATCAGCAGGAAAATAATTGATCGATTGATCTTATATAAGTAAAATATCCATCCATTGTCTACCGCTTATCCTATTCTGGGTCACGGGGGAAGCTGGAGCTTATCCCAGCTGCCCTCGGGCGGGATGCGGGGTACATCCCGGACTGGTCACCAGTCAATCGCACGGCCACATATACAGACAATATTTCTATCTTTAAAATAGTGGCTGATGTTTTCTGTCACAGTGTGCACTCAGTCACACATCTGGGCAATTTTCCCAATTTACTTGCTGCATGTTTTAATATTTTGGGAGGAAACCCACTTTGTCACAGAAAGAACATGCTAACAAATTGAACCAGGGCCCTTCATGCTGTAAGGCCAAGTGAGGCTAACCACTGTGGCACCGTGCCGTCCTATAAGTAAAAAATAAAATAAAATATATAAATAAGGTAAAATATGTAATGTAAAATATTAAGTACATATAGAGGTGGGAACTTTATGTGAATGAGCTGATACATTTCAGTAAAAAATAAAGACATACTTTTGCTTGAAAATTAAAATAAAGTTTCAACCATTCTTGTCTTTTGTCAGATATTCTGCTTTGTTTTCTCAACAGGTTCATTGAATGCCAGCTTTTTGTTAACTATACATGACAGAAAACATTACGCAGAAAATCTGTGTAAATCCCAATGGCCTATAAATATATGCTTGTCCACACGAGGCTGTTGCGTTTTATCATATCTGCTGTCCGGCTGTGGACATAGACATCTGTCTTTACTGTCACATCTTGACTTTTCGAAAATGCATTATATTGAGCAGCCACAAGTTATTGAATTGACTAACACAGATACTTTATTCGTCATGCAGTAACATTATTTATCCAGTTTCAATGTCTTCAATAAATTTAAGGCTTTGAGAGTCAGGTACTAACTCTGAAACTGCACAGAGGCTGTAGATGCCAACTGACAGGCCAACCTGCGACGGTAATTGAGTGACATTAATCCATAATAAACTCCAATTGACTCCCCCCCCCCTTGCCGAGCAGCGTTAGCGTTACTGGTCAGTATTGCAAAACAGTATTTGCACATATTGAATTGCATTGAAGAGGAAGTAGACTGGTTGTAGAAACAAATAACATGGGGAGTTACTTCTCACATGCATCAGTTGGTTGTTTTTTTTCTTATTTCTCTTCTGTTTTTTCAAAATTGTGGTTTGATTCACACAATAAAGTGTATGTTTCCTATGTAGACTGGAGTTTTCAACAATCTTGGTCTTCAATGGTTAGGTTCCAGATTTATGTTGTGCAATTTCAATTCTCCACCACTAGGTGAGGCTGACAGTCCAAATTTTCCACACCCCACAGTTTCAGTCCAAGGCGATCTAGGATTTACAAAAATTTACTTCAAAATGAAAAGAAAAAACTGCCCAGTAGAAAAGCATTGCCCTGATATACAGATCAGATAAGGCCTCTACCCGTCTATAGAATGCCATATTCATAGCACTATACTTTTTCACTTTTTTAAAAAATAATTAGGTAAAAATTGTTCAATGCAATATGACTCTAGCTGTTGTTTGTAAGACATATATACATGTCCTTTGATTGATGAAGCACATCTACTTTGTTTCTATACTTGACCTGAAATTGTGCAATGACAAGAGTATGGGACAAATGTTGTATAATCAATAGGTATTGTTGACAGCAGCTATAAAGTGAACTCTGTGCCAGAGTCCACGTAGGTTGGGTGTCTTGTAACCAATTACTTAGTTGGAGGTCTGTTGCTGTGTGTAAAACCCTGCTCCATTTCCCATGGCTGCTGCTTCTAAAGACTCCAAATTTCCCTTCTCTCTGGATTCATACCATGTCTCAGAGGAGCTCGGCTTCATCCTTCCACAACCCCTGGTAGGTTTCACAGCCCAGTAGTATGTCTCCTTTTGCGTTTTTCTACCGTCACTTTCATTGTCATTCAGAACAAATAACTATTTTTAAACTGTGATACTGAAAATGGGTCATGATACTCAAAATGTAAAATTCGCTTAAGGCTGTTAGGTCTGTATTGGACATGAAACTGGGATCTAAACATTACAGTTTTGATTATGTTCACAGTCAAGCAGTTGGTTGGTGATATTGATTGGGACAAAATGACCAAGGCACGTAGAATTTTGGCAGCATCCATGTTTACTTAATCTTGAACTTTATTCTATCATTCAGTATGAGTACTTTCTGAAAATCCCATTATAGCAAGGTTTTTCTTTATTTTCTTTTAGTGTATTTTCATCTGCACTGTTCTGTGTAACCATGACCGATGTCTATAATTGTCTCAAATATGACTTTCAAAGGAAGCGCTTCCACCTTACTACCAGCCATGGATGAATATTGCCCTTCAAGTCCCAGAGCTTGTGAAAGCCCATGAGTTGCGCTCTTGTGTTAACAGGGTGAGTGGGGACATTAAAATGACAAGAGCAGCTCACTGCATTTATGGAGCTATGGCTCAGTGTTGTTATTCCATCTGTACAGATGCCTCTGCTGAGCATCCAGTTTCTGGAGAGACACCATGAATTACGACTGGCCCACCTGGCCCTCAGTGTTATGACCATGGGATACATCTGGCAGGAGGGAGAGAATGACACAGTAGAGGTTTCACACTTTTGCTGTTTTAACTTTTCTTTCTCTCACTGTATGTCAACAATCCCCATTTTGATTAGAAATAGCATAAGTTCAAATTCACTGGAGATGAAATAGACGTTTATCTGCATAAGGGTCAAGAATGTGGACCGCCGCACTTTTGGAATTCTCTTAACGATCAACTTGAAAAATCAGCTTTTTTTCTGATTAATGCAAAAGACACTTTTTAAAAGGTCACGTTGGCCTTGACCTTTGACCCCCCAAATCATATCAGTTCACTGTTGAGTCCACATGAAACACAGTGTCAAATTTGAAAGTCTCCCCTGGTTATATTGTCCATAACAGTAGTGTCTCCAGTGTGTTTAATGGGGGCATCAAATCACAGACAAATGCAACAGTAAGCAGATTTAACGACTTATAACAATAGCATTATCCTATATTATATATGATAATTTTGTGCTTACTTAAAGGTATTCATATGATAAAGATCTGATAATTTGAGCTGTCTGCACTTTACTCTGAAAAGGATTGTTTACAGCTCTTCATCTAAATAATCATCTTTTTAGATACTGCCGCAAACTTTGGCTGTTCCTTTCTGGGAGGTGTCACGGCGACTTGGTCTTCCCCCAGTTCTCACTCATGCTGATGTTGTATTGGCTAACTGGAAGAAGAAGGATCCCAAGGGGTAATACCAGTATACTTCTCCATGTGACCAAATTTAATTCTTTACGATCATCAGGCATAATAGATTCCTGTTCCTTTTAATTGTCCATTTTATATCTCCTCTTACAGGCCTTTTGACATGGAGTAAGTAAATTTTAATTGTAGTCGCAAATGACTACCATTCAAAGTGCATGTCATGTCAAAAGTGAATGCATTTGAAAGATTTGCTTTTTTTGGCCAGGAACTTGGAGCTGCTTGTCAGCCTCCCAGGTGGGGACAGTGTGAGAGGTTTCTTTATGGTCACTTTACTAGTAGAGCTGGCTGCTGCTCCAGCATTGAGGGTGAACATTCATTTACTTTACTCCAATAACTTGAAGCATTTGATGTAAAGCCAAAATTAGAATGGGCAGGGTGATCTTAAAAAAGAATCTTTATAAATTTCCAAATTATTTTTCAGAATATTCCATTAGTGATACACAGTGTCAGTTGTGGTGACACTGAAGCTGCAGCCGAAGCCCTGGACAACATCAGCCAGTCTATACAGGACATGACGGATAAACTGAAACTGATGCATGGTACCAACCAAGAGATACAATCTACAGTAATCCCAAGGCATTAACATATTAACCAGGATTTTGATACATATATATATATATTTTTAAAGTGCATGTGGAGCCATCAGTTTTCTATGGAATTATGAGGATCTTCCTCTCTGGGTAACTTTATTGTAACTTTAAGACAGTGTTATTTTGTTTTAGAATTAGAGAAACGTTTGTAATGTTTGCTTGTCCATAATTACCTCTTGAGGTGGAAAGACAACCCCAGCATGCCAAAGGGTTTGATTTATGAGGGAGTCCAGACTGAACCAATGGCATATTCAGGAGGGAGTGCTGCCCAGAGCACCCTGCTGCACTGCTTTGATGAACTTTTTGGAGTAAAACACGAAACAAAAACTGGTACGACTTTGATTATCTCCATTTTGTTTTTCTGTATTATTTTTGATAATGATGTGGGGTAGGCTTTCTTTGATGAAGTTTCTCTCTTGTAGGAGCCTTTCTTACCTGTATGAGGGACTACATGTTACCTGAACATAAACAGCTGATCCAAGACATTGCTTTGCAACCCTCAGTGAAGAATTTTGTTCAGCAGCAAACCAGTGAGCGGCTGTTGCAGGCCTATCAGGGTTGTGTCACAAAACTGTTGGCCTTGCGCAGTTATCATATTAATGTTGTCACTCGCTTCATCACAATTCCTGCTGCTCGAGCCCGACAACTTCGTGATCAGAACCAAACTTTAGCTGGGGAAATTATCAGCAAAGCACCAACAGCACTGGAGGAGAGGGGCACTGGAGGCTCCACCATCATGACCTTTCTTAAGACTGTGAGGGATCAAACAAGAGATTCCTTGCTGCCCTTGCTGCCTGGAGAAAGCAAAGGAATGAAGCACCACAGTTGATGTGGAGTCAACTGCATCACATAAAACCTGTAGTAAATCATGTGCGATTACTTAGCACACTCTTTTATATGTCATTAAAAAGATGCCTTTCAGCAGTAAGAGGGGAGAGAAGCTTAGCTGCCTGTCTTACATCAAGCTTTGTTGTGCCTGTAAACAAACCTCAGTTTCACAGACATGAGTGATACCCATCGTTCTGTTAAAACCATAATTTAAACCACTGCTGTTACTTTCCAATAAATACAACCTCTAATTCCTCTTAATCTCAATTGGAATCCAAAATATGCACTAGACATCTGGTGCAGACCCCCATGTCTGAGGACATTTTGACGTCAGACAACTTACAAAATACTTGCTCATTTTTGGAAAGAGTTTTAGGTTAAGTTCATTGCTGGTTTGGAAAGATATGTTTTACTCTTGTTAACATTAATTGAAAATCCATAACACAATCAATCATGTAACGTTAGTTGAGTAAGTTTCGTAGTTCGACGCAGGAAACAAACAAATTGACATTACAAAACAGGGGTGCTAGTGGCTGAAGACCGCACCGATCCTTTGTGGTGGATGTAGCCAACCAACTCTTACTATAGACATATGATTGAAAAAGATAATAAAAGTAATGAATTCAGGGAGTAAATGTAAAGCACCTCTTTTTTTTACGTTTGTACTACAGCTGTACATAACTATGCAGGAAGCCAATGTCAAGCAACATACTGTATGTATACTTAATAAAATTGCAAAATTTAAATCATATTGATTTAAAATGGAGCAAGGTTTGTGGGATATCTTGAGTTGAGTTAGCTCTAAATAAGTCTATAGGAATGCCTGTTGGTCAATTTGCATCACTATTCACGAAAATATGTCAATGGGGGTTAATCGTTTTCTTATTACTTATAGGTGGTTGCTCTCTGATAAGATGAGAAACTGGAGATGGCTAACACATTCACATGATATACCTGACCTTCCCATCTTGTAAAAAGTCAACCTCAGTTTTATCCTTTTTTTTTTAATGTCTTCACAATGGGGTTGTCAGGCCAAAGCACAATGCACAATGCACAATACAGAGCAGAGATTCTTCACTTATCATAATGGTTACCTCAGCACACCTGCCATCCTCCAGCCCTCATCCAGCCCTCACATGCCTCACCATACTTCCTGGACTGAAAGTGTGGAAAGCCCAGAGCAATGAAGGGGTATATTGTCCCGTGGATGGCTTATGCTGTGTAATCTTCACCTGTCCTGGCTTGTCTCCAGTGGTGTTTCATTACAATTACAGCCATACAAGATCAGATAAAGCGGACACTGCAGCAATTAGATGACAACCCCCCATACACACAGACACACTCGCATACACACTTGTGCATTCTATTTTAGCATGGTCTCTTGGATAGCAAAGAAGAAGTGAATAGGAGAGGCACCCAGGGAAAACTGTTATACTCTGATGGTTGAAGTGTGTGTGGTATTTGTGAAAAGTGTGGAACAGAAGAAATGTTACTTTGAGGGATATGGTTGTAATAAATGAAAATACTCGAAACTTGTTTAATTCGGTAATGTATGTTCTCACAATGTTGGTGTTTTGACTTAGTTACACTGCTCTTTCACTTAGTCTAATGACCTAGGTGACAAAAGCAAGTAAGGAGGTGAAAGGTGAACAGAAACAGGGAATTGGGGAAGACATTGTGTTCCCACATCATATCAAACTGATTAAATCCTTCTTCCACAGCCAGAACAAATAATCCTTGCCTTTTTTCCTGAGTGCTGATGACTCCCTGACAACCTTGCAATAAACACAGACCATCTCCAAGGGAGTCCTCATTATGTACTGACATTTCACCTCGCCGTAACAGTTGCTGGTTTCACATATGTCAGGCTGTTCCACAGAATTATATAATACCAAGATGATTTAGAGAATGGAAATGTGTCAGGTATCACTTCTTCACATTTTATTGAATATGTTTGGCTCAACTTTCCAAAAGAAATCAACCACATGTATCCTGATGAACACGACCTTGCCAAGCAAAGCTTATCTGACTGTACTTACTGGTAAGTAATTTTCCTGATGACAAAGAGCATCTGGAGTCTCTCGTCATGTACTACTCAAACATTCATATCACATCTATCAGAGCTGACAGGATAACAGGCGTGGGCTCTTTTCTTTCTTACTTAGTCAATCGGATATCTGTTCCTTGATGGTTAACCACAGGATATCCGGGATCTGTTTTTTTAATATTGAATGTAAGATGCTGCTGCTCTAAAGCCCAATACCTCACCCTGTGAATCAGCAGCTCTGAGGGCAGCGGCGAGGGATTTATTGTATTTCACATGCACATCAACAGCATGGTTTGGAATTACAATACTGACTTGTGACACTAGTCTTTCTGCTTTTGAACCATGATGACTTCATCCTTTAAAGTCTAAAATTCCTCTTAGGTAAAACACTCAAGCGGTTTCTGAATATCATACTGAGTTCCTGACAAAATTCATCAGGTAGAGACAAATGACAGTTCACTCCAGTTTGTCTTTCTTTAACTAGACTTGGCCTCTGTCTAACTACATGACACAGCAATTTTTCAACAACCTTTTTCTATCGGTCACTTGCGCAGTCTGTATAAGCAGGTTAAAGGCCTTTTGTGTAGTCATCTCACAGCAGATTTTTGGTTCCTGCTCAGTGACTGGAGTTAAACTGCATGCCCACATGAAAAGAGAAAGAAAGTAGTCCTGTTGACAGCAAGCTTGAAAAGCTTCTTTTCAGGTGTAAAATTACCCATACTGTTGTTGAAGAAAAAGCCAGCATGATGTCATTTACTCAACAGGAGAGCACACGTCACATTGCTACCTTAAGTAATGGAAAAGACATATTTTTTGTTCTCTGTTTTAAAGATACAGCACAACATTGTGATGCATGACACAGGGATTCTCCCAACTTTGCATGGGATAGATAGGAGTGCTCTCTCCAATGCAGTCCAGTGAGTGAGCGTACAGTCAGAACAATGATAAAGGTTGTTCGCATTTTTCTGTTGCGTCAGTTGAGTGGTGTCAATGTTGACATTTCTGAGCCTGAAACTCAACTCTTAACTATTAGCAGATACAGCTAACATACGTCATGGTTGAAAAATTATAACAAAAATAAAAAGAATAAGCATTTCCGTTACTCTGAAAATTTTATTTTCTGTGGTTCACAGTCAAAAATTATGGATTTTTTTTTCTTTGGAAGGGGTGAAATTTCTTTTGTCCTCAAAGACATCTATTTTTTTTAACCTTTCCTATTTTGCTCTTGTTTAGTAGAATTATGTGTATTCCAAAGAAAATATGAATTGGATCTTGGAAATAGGCTTTGTTAAAATAAATGAAACTTTTTGCTACCATAAACTGTTTCCCCACTGACCTCCTTTTAACCAGACTGTAAATGGGTGGAAGACATTGTACTTTTAGTAGTTAGCACACCTTGTGGAAAGGAACAATGAGTGATCTAAGGTAAAATACATCAAATTATCATTTCCATCGACTGCATGGAACAAGAGAAGTGCCTGACTTCTGGATCTACACCACAAAGTCAGTGCATTACTGCCTTGAACCTGCATATCTTCTCTTCGCAAACAGAAGAAGGCTTCTTACTCAACTCATTAAGAGCTGAAGTCAAGTTAGAAAAAAATCCTTTTTAACCACTCAAAATAACATAGCCTTGAGATAACTCACACCTATGAAACATTCAAGAAAAATGCATTTCTTTGCAATATTATGTCAACATTCAATCAAGTCTTCCCAACCAAACAAATTGCTTATCTGTTTCATGTCAAAAAGCCAGAGCCAATATTGACTACTTGTAATATTTGCATTCTTTTTGCCACCAAAAAATGAGGATACTCATTATAGCATTTCCTATGAAACTCATATAGTGCCGAGCAGCCAGGGTGAGTACCGCTCCTCACCTTTTTTCTCTCATTATGTGAAAGGGTGCCTGTTGACAATAAGTCCTCAGGTCGCTTGTCTTACAATATTATGTCCCGCCTACCGGCAATGTTTCTCCTGCAAATATATACCAAAGACAGCACTGGACCTCTATTGGACTTTATTTTTCCAGTGAACATCTTCCTTATCGTTATAACATAAAAATAAAATCTTTATTGAACACTTTTGAAGTTAATTGCAAAGGCTGATTTCAAAGAAAAGAAAATTGTTTGGTTGGGTAACATACAAAACCTACATAAATAAAACATATTTATGCCTGTGGTATATGCATGCCTATATGCAGATATATCTTTTACTTTCGGTGTATAATTCTAAGGAAACAACACTAGACACTACTTTACTTTTGATCTCCGGTTGAAATGCGCCAGTCTTCACAACCGCACATTGTGACCATGAATGAATGCATCTCTTAAGGGAGTTTCATCCAATCACTGTCTGATCCCAAACATTTGTAAACTTCCATCCATCCATTGTCTACTGCTTATCCTACACAGGGTCGCCAGTCAATCGCAAGACCATATATATAGACAGACAACCATTCGCTGTCTCCTTGTACATTTGGGCAATTTTCCCAATTTTTACAATTATTATTATGTGGGAGAAAACTGGAGAACCCGGAGGAAACTCACACAGACACGAGGAGAACATGCAGACTCACCACAGCACCACTGTGCCGCCCACATGAGTAAACTTGCACACTGATAATCCTTAATTGGCATTTGCAAGAATCACTTTCATTTTTTATTCATTATCTCCCTCTTATCCTGCACTTAGGGTCACCTATTCCAGTTGTCATGGGGCGAGTGGCAAGGAACACCTTGGACCAATCACTTGTTGATTGCAGAGCCACATACAGAGACAAACAGGCATTCACTCTCTCATTCACAAAATCTGGGCAATTTCCCAATTTTTTCAATTAACCTTCTGTGTTTTTTGGACTGCTGGAGGAAACAGGGATAACAGGCAGACACCTCATTGAAATCGAACCAGGGTTCTTCTTGCTGTGAGTAGGGGGCGCTAACCACTGCGGCACAGGGCCGCATGCAAGAATCACTTTTTACACCAAATTGCAAAGTGTCTCTTGCAATTAAACATAGTTAATTCAAAAAGAGATCATTGTTGTGTTTTCTAAATATATACTGAATTAAATTAATGTAAGTGGCTAATGTTAAGATAAAAAAAAGGTTGATTTGACTGGAACAGCTTCATAATAAAAGTTGGTCAGTGCATCTGCATTCAGAATACTTTTGCGATGGTATGAAGTCTACTTTTCCTTTAATAGCACTACTGGTAATGGCACTACTAACTTGCATTAACCGAAGATTAATTATAATTATGTTACCTGAGGATTGATTTAAGATATGTATTTTCTTAACTTGGGATCACTCATAACTTCCAAGTTGAAGTAATGTTCATTTTTAGAACTTTAATCCTCTCAGCCCAAAAATGATGTAATTTCAGGCATCCAAAATAATCTATTCTGCATTTTGTTTCACTAAATAAACTGGGGGTTGAAGAAGGAGAGGTAAAAAATGTGTTTGAAAGCAGAGAGAGAAGAGTAAAGGCAAGATTATGTGACTGACAGAAGGGGTTTTGAATCTTGGGACCCTAACAGTAAAAGCCAGAGGGTTGGTTGACATGATGCAGGGGAGGAAGGTGGATATACTGTGTGTCCAGGAGACCAGTTGGAAAGGAATTAGCTGGAGGAGGATTTAGAAAATGCCCAATTCTGGAGAGAGTTGGATGTCATGATGCAGAACATCCACAGAAGTGAGAAAGTTGTAATTGGTGTGGCCTTCAATGGACATGTTGGTGTAGGCAGCAGAAGTGATGAAGAAGTGATGGGCAGGTTTGGTATCCAGGATAGGAACATAGAGGGACAGATGGTAGACTTTTGAAACGGGTGGACATGGCTGTAGGGGATTCTTTCTTCCAGAAGAGGCAGATATATAAGGTAACTCATAAAAGTGGAGGTAGGAGCACACAAGTGGACTACATCTTCTAAAAATAAAAACAATGTAATCTGAAGGGCAACAGTGATTGCAAAGAAGTGGTAGGTGAGAGTACAGCCAGATAGCAGAAGGTGGTGTGGTGTAGGAAAACTCCTGTGGAAAGGGAGATGAAGTGGACAAAGGCAGAGCAGAGAACAAAGTGGTGGAAGCTGAAAAAGGAAGAGTTGTGTTGGAGATGAGACAGGCTCTGGGTAGTCTGGGGGAGCTTCCAGATGATTGGACAACTGCAGCAAATGCAATCAGGGAGATAGGTAGGAGAGGACTTGGCGTGTCATCTGGAAGGAAGCTCTGAGTCCCTTTTTCTTTGCTATGGTGATTGGCAGGCTCACGGATGAGATTAGACAGGGATCTCCGTAGACTATGATGTTTGCAGATGACATTGTACTCCGTAATGGTAGCATGGAGCAGGTGGAGGAAAATCTAGAGAGGTGGAGATATGCTCCAGAAGGGAGAGGAAGGAATGAATGTTCGCAGGACTTAATACATGTATGTGAATGTGAGGGACAAAAGTGGAACGGTGATTTTACAGCCAGTTGGGATAAAGAAAATGGAAGATGTTAAAGTCCTAGGGTCAGTCCAGAGCAACGGAGAGTGTGGAAAAGAGGTGACAAAATGTGTGCAGGCTGCAAAGTGCAGAGAAAAATATCAGGTGTAATGTGTGGTGACATAATTTGGGCTACATCAACTCATCACATTGGTCACCAGATCCTTTCCCGTATGTGAATGAACCCACAAAGATGCCAGTAAAGATGAGAGTAGTCTGAACACCAGCTTTATTATATCAGTGTTTATTCTAAAAGACTAAGGGACAGCTTTGGGTGAGGGGTGGGGTGGGCCTTAGCACATGTCCTGAATGGATTCCTACAAGATCTACTCCAATCAGAATTTGTTGGTGGCAAGAAGAATGCATGACAGTCAGCTGCCTTTCGTCACATTGTAAGCAGATGCCCACAAACACCATAGCCTTTTATCTCAAAGGTTAGTAAAACACTGAGCTTTGTGACAAAGAATGAAGCTCAACCTCTCACTCATGCTGACTCACTACTAACCAGGCCAGGTGTGAAACAGACAATTGTAAGATCCCACATACACACTCCCACACTTGTGCCAACACATGTATGCAAATCTACGTAAACGTGCAGAGGCACGCCATACCCAAAATTCCCAGCGTTCGTCATTGCAGCTGACCAACAGACTGACAGCTCATGTGTGTTTACTCCCACTTTCCCCACTTGGCTTTCCTCTCATGCCAAATCGCTATTGTCCTCCCTCTCATTTAGCTGATTGACTTCCTCTTCCTCTGACTTGTCGCTAATGTCACCTTCCCCACTGGCGCCCACACACTCATTTTATCATCAGCTCTTCATCTGGATAACAAAAATACAGGAAGTTCCCCTGGGGGTTCTCCTGCAAAACTGTCTGTCTTCTATTTTCTCTTTTACATACTTAACAAGTATTTTATTCAGTAAACCATTCTGCGTAACTATGAGAATCAGAATGGACTTGAGGCAGCTAATGCAGAAGTTGTTCAAACATAGTATCCGCAAGCTCTAAATTTTGAGATGACAACTTTCCTGAGTTATATAATAATATTTCAGTTTTCAAGATCAATATAGACTTGAACTCTGTGACAAATGGTTGAGCGAATGAAATGGTCAGTGCCAAATATGTAACTAGAATGTAAGCAAGTCATAATGACCAATCAAGATGGTCAGATAAGATTCCACTTGTCCAATGAAATGTACTGCAAATGCTGCAATTCCCTTCACAATTATTACTAGGAAGCAGAGAGACTAATCTTCTTTGCTTTAGTTAGATCCATCAACACAGTGTTTTTGAAATTTGAATTAGGTTTAATTTTTATGTCTGAGGTAAAGTTTATTAATCCAAACTGGTGATGGCTTACGAATGTAGAAAAGGGGGGCTTTCTTTGGAATGCAGCTACCAAGAGATGGAATGAAAATCCCGCGATAGTCGCCTAATCCCAAACTTCCCAGTAAAAACATCCCATTTCCTCCCAAGCAAGATCCAGACTGCACATGCAGAGCTGAGGCAGCCAGAGGGTGGGCTGCTCCAACTGGGGAACAAGCTGGAGACAGATGGGGTCAGGCAGATGGAAGAAGCAGTCAGGTGCAACTTACAGGCCTTGGGAGACCACCAACATGAGGCACGACACTGTTCGGCCATGAAGAAGAAATATGCAGAGATTAGTACGGTCATTGTCAAATAAAGAATGTTTTCCAACAGATTCAGTGAAAGCTCTACATGATCCCTCCTCTTCAGTTTACCTAAGAAATACTTTTGTGTACTTTGACTCGTTTTTGACGAGACTCGTTTAAAGAACAAACAAAGGTTTTAACTTACAGGAAGTTGTTCAACAATCTTGGCTTTACTGCTTTTTAGATGAGATGCTTTTTTGTAAATAAATGTGTTGTTTGAACAGTTTGCAGTGAACGATTTTGTATCATGTTTTCCCACCGTTAATTCTATGAATTGCTCTATAGGACTATTTATCGTTTTAACCTGATGCAAAAGTGATAGTCATGCGGTCGAGTTGTCATGGAGACTATCATTACTCCAGATTTAAAATTATTTGCTCATTGTATTGGATTATTATTTCAACATATAGAAGACGTGTTGATTGATCTTCATTCTTATTGACTGCATGGAATCAAAAATGTTCATACATTCACCAACATCCTGAGTTCTGCCCTCCGCTGCCCACACATTGAGCTTACTTGGTCCTCTCCTATGGCACTGTATTCATGAAACAAAAAAAAAGAAAAAAAAGAAAAAAAGAAAGATTCCAATTTGTTCTGCCAAATGTGTTCACCTCAGCCAAAAACAACCAAATTTAAATTTAAGAGCTTGTACCTTCTCACATGTAATTTGGGAAGCCAATATTTTCCGTTTCCTCCATGGCTTAATGCAAAACATATAAATAAGTGCTTACCAAATGTAATTTTTCAGTGTTTTTCATGGATAATTTTAGTTTCTCAGAACTTTGATATTTTATTTGAAAATTGAAAAAATGTCCCCAAAATGTTTTTCCAGCATTGAGATCTGTAGAAACAAGTAGTTAAACACAAGTTGTTCCTCACTTCAAGTCTAATCTTTTCTGCCTCTGTTCAACAAATAAAAATAAGTCACTTGAATTATATATGCTGTTTTGCTCAGATATTCAATCTTTTAAGAGGTAACATCCCCACATATACCTTAAGAAAAAGAAAATTATGATTTAATCACTCAACTTAAATTCTCACTTAAAAAGTGAATTGCCACATTATTTTTGTGAAAACAAATTGACCTTCATTTTTCAGAAAGTGATACTTGTCACTTTTTTCAAACATTTATTTTCATTCTTATGTAATTTTATGCAATATACTTAAATACATTTCTGCTGCTTCTGGTCATCTGCGGTGTCTTTTGCTTTCTAGAAAAACTTTTCCCGAAAACCATCCTTCATCAGTTTTTTCATTCCAAATCAGTGTGTCTGGCCAGAACTAACCACACACACACACACACCTGTACTCTCTGACTCTCTTTGTCTTGCTCCACCTGCCCAGAGCCCAGGGCCCCGGAGGCTTTGCTGATTGTAGTTGGAGTGGATGATTCAGGTGATGAGGAGTCAGGTGAGTCACCAGATCCAGGTGTGTGCATGTGCTGCAACATTGTCATGGCTCCTCAGTATAACAAGAATTCAGAAAGGAAGTGAGTAGCCAGCTGCAAAGAGAACTGTGTCTCTGGTAGGTACTGGGTCTCTGAAACCACAATGGAGTTGGACCCACAATTTTTTGGAAGGAACCTAATGCAGGTTGCCTTTCAGTCGAAGGAGATGAAAGGATGGATCATGTGAATTCTTTAGATACGTGATGCCTCAGCCGAAACACAATGATCAGAAATTACATAATTATCAGAAATACATCCAGCAGTATAGCACTGCACTTCAACCCTGGCCAGCAACTATATTGGGGAGTGTCAGTACAACTGCCTCTGCCTACGCACTGTGACACTTGAAAAAGTACCCTTGGAATCACTTGTGTTTCATTATATTGTGTAAAGATAGTATAAATTTTAATGTTAAAGAAATGATACAAATGATACTCAAATACGTTTTATGTCCTATTACTAGCAGATAGCACAGACAAATATGTTTTTACAGATGCACCATACCAGTACTTTCACCAAGAATCTTGTAATTGTGGATGCATGGAAATAAAAACATCTGACTGTATAGAGTTATGTTACAGCAGTTTCCTTTTTTGGGGGAAATGTCAACTTTCACAGTCTTACCATGGACTATGACAAAACCTAAAAAGCTTTATCAATTTGAGAAAAACAGTTAAATCCCTATTGGGCAAAGGTTAGTGGACCAGTCAGAAATGTCTTTTGATTTTAACTACATCCACAAAATATGTTTTTGACTAGATTCAGATATTTGAAATGGTCTAGGGGAAATTACTGTCGCATTTCTGCACCGGTTCCTCTGATACAATGTCTGTTTGTGTCAGAGGAATTGCCTCAATAGCTTTCATCAGTGTACAGCTTCATGTCTTTGTATGCATGTTTGATAATTTCTAATTATGCCTTTTCAGAATATGCCTTGATAATATCAATTATCTTCACTTGGAATATTTAAGAAATTCATAACCAGGCACCTCATCCTCTAATATGCTGGATTTATAAGATGCCAGTGAATGCAGGTTCTTGACAGATACATGTCAGGCCAGAACTTTTCAGGAAACACTACAAATCCATTATCACACATGTCTCCATGATTTGCGATCCTCTGAAGATCCAGTAAAATCAGCTCCTCTAAAGTTGCACCATCTTCCTTGTCCTTTGAGGAATGTTTATTTGCAAGTCAGTAGAGATACAAAGACTGTATTTCTGCCGCCACTGCTACTAAACGGAGATGACTGGTAAGATTAGAACACCAAATGATAACAGAGAAAGGTTTTGCAAACTACAAAGCAAGATGCAGCCCTGAAAGTGAAAATATGTGCTCAGGTTTCAAATCCTGTACATGTTCTGTCAACAATGTTACTGAGGTGGAGGTCCATTGATATTGTCTCTTTATATGGAAAGATTAAATCCATACTTCTGTGTAGGAATCAGTTTCTGAAAAATTCTTCAAATGATTAAAATATAGAGTCAAGTTTCTCCTGAATAATTTGGCTGTGCAGCCCTCACCTGCCAGTCTAGCACCAAGCAGACTCAGAGGACATAATCACGCAGTCGTTTAAATGAAAACAGCCTCAAACAGCCAGGCTTGTTCCATTAACACATTCCACCTGCTCCTGTCATGTTGGAAGTCCTAAGGTACAAAGGTAAGTGCCAATTGGAGGCTGTGTAATGGGATTTGGTAGAAAGGATGTTTGAGTTATTTTAGAGCGGCAGCATACAATATCTCAAAAACAATACAAACCAAGATTCAGCAACATCAGTTACAAGGTAACCACTACATGATTTCAAGACAATTACACTTTTTCAGTACTTAACCATCTATTTTTTTTTGAGTATTGACAGTATATGACATTTTTTGGGGAAAATTTGAAAACTAATTTAAAAGTACATGTCCCAAATTGTCCAGTGGTCTCATTTATGCTTGATCAGCGCCTGTGATCTGATGATCGTGAATCCTTTATTCATAAGGGTTGTGGCTATTTTTCCAGGTTTGCCAAGTTACAAACTGCAGTGGGATATCTGCGAAAAAAGGATACTTGTCTCTGCGAAAACAAATAAATGAATCCAAAAATTCTTGTCAAAACATCTTGTTGCACTTTGTATATCTTTGAAGAAGCAGACTAAAATTTTGTTAAAAGTGACTTCTTTCACATTATCCATTTGACCAATTTCTGCAATTAAAATATGTCTTAAAGGGGCAAATAGGATATGATGTTTTTAAAAGCTGCTTTTGTCGTTTTCTTTTTATTGATATTATAAAGTTTGAACTCCAGTGTGACCTGTATTAAGCAAATGTTTTTTTCATGGAAATGTTCTTCCTTTCGGTCATTTTGTCATTTCCTCCTTCATATTTGTCTTCAAGATGAACATCAGACATTTTCTATATCTCTTTGTATTCTATATCTGCGTTCTATAAACTCTCGATACTTACTACTACTATACCCGTAGTAGTCAGGCCAGGTCCAAGATAAGCCACTCAGACGAGGGGCCAGCATGAACACGCAGGAACGAGTTTAGTGCTGATGAAGTTTATGAGGTTGACATGACAGACCATGTAGTGATAGTATCAAAGATGGCAATCCACATCCAATATAGCAGGCTTCGGGTTATTGCCTCTTCAGAGTTAAAACAGATATTGAAAAACTCCAAGAATGGCCTCTAAAAGCCTGAGACCTCGGAGATAATCTGCATGATAAAACACAATTTTCATCTGTCAGTGACTTTCACCGCTATCTAGACGTATGACTTGCTTTTTGTATCCTATGTCTGAAGAGTTGAGGGTTGCCCTTGCCATTCTGTCTCAAAAACTAATGAATAGACACATAATGAAAATGGAGTCATTGAATCTTACAGCTGATGTCAAGAATAAGATAGAAGGCTATTAAACCTCTCAAGGGAAAATAATGCAAGTAAAAGCGTCTACACCACTGAGGGAGCTGATAGCATTTTTCCTGTGGATAGGAAAATGGAGCAGCCTCTGTCCTACACCGCTGGTGGGAATGTCTGTCAGCAACCCACAGCCGGGTCACATTAACAACCAGTTTTCCCACAATCTGGCCTTTATTAGAAGGGCTAATAGCAACCCTAGAATCAGGTAGATCTGAACTGCCCCACAGAGAGAACACTGAACACTGCCTAATTCATACAGAAAGGCCTAAAAATATCTCCCTGTATATGACATGATGCCAAGTAAAGCATTTAGGTTCTCAGCTATCACAAAGGATGTTGTTGATCTTGAATGTACAGACGGTGGTAAAGCAACATTCTCCACTTAACATCATCACTGTTTCATAAACAATTACTGGTTCAGATATGTTTCTCTTCACAATGGAGTCATTACTCCTGATTTTATTCCAAAAGTGAGGTGATACAAGCCTGTTCAGAAATTCAGCAGGGCTTTGAATCTCATTTGTACAGCAGTTTAAGATGTAACTCGACCTTAGTTCAGTTTGGTTTGGAAAAGGATCTGTTGTTCAACAAGAACACACCCCAAACGTTTACTCTCAAAACCCAGAGGAAACTGCTGTTCCCTGTTGCCTTGTACCACTTCCACCTTATTCATATTGAGTCACAAAGCAGCACCGGGAAGGATATTTCCCACAAATAACTCATTGCGGTTTTCTTAGAAGCCATATTTGACCATGATAAAGTAAACTTCCAACTGTACTGCGGCCACACTTTAATTCTGCTAGGCGACCACTATTAAATGGTAAATACTTGAATTAACAGACCTAACCTTGCTGCACAAAAGCAGCCAAAATATTACTCAATCAATAAAAGGACATGAATGGATACTGACACCAAAATCCTTGTAGTCTTTCTCGATCAATTAACTGTGATTGTGAGGTGAATAAGAATTATTGTGTCTGCGCCTTCATTTCTTTTTCCTTTTTTTTTTTTTTTATTATGTTCTGTTGCTCTCATTTTGTAATCCTAAACGAAACACAACAAAACTGGTGATACTTGATATTGGCCTGGCACTGAACAACGGAACTAGACCACTCCTGTTTCCATAAATCAGAAGCTGAACAAAACAAGACCTACAAGTGTCACTCTTTTTTTAAAATATTTAATTAGATGAAACTGTCGCTGTGGTCGATCCACAGGAATTTTCTTCAAAGATCTTTCACCAGTATCATTAAATAATTTGTGGTGGTGTTAAGGTTATTGTATGTTTTATAAAATAAGCCTGTAATGTTGTTGCTGCAGCAAAGCACTGCTTGCAATGTGTCACATAGTACCGTTGCTTTCTCTCTCTCGTCTTAAAAAAACAATCACAATTTTGTTTTCATAGTATTTAGAGTCCTCATGTCATGTCATCAGATGTTTTTTTTATTTTTTTTATTCAGGATTTTATTTAGTTGATTTCAGTGCTTTTACACAACTCTCGCTTCATGCCTCTCTATATTATTCTCAGTCTCCACAGTGTCATTTGTTTGCGGAAGATGATGCATGAGAGAATCAATCAATTAGAAATTAGATCCCCAAAGATATGTATCGAGATTTTGGTAACATTTGTTGTGCATCAAATGGTTTGTCTGCCCTTCTCTCTTTTTTTGGAGATAGTGACTATAATATTATTATTAGATGTAAAACCTTAATAGATTCCCCTTCAAAATGTAACAAGTTAACATCTTGTGAAAATATATAAAAGTTCTTATAAAGAATTTGACCGATATGAAAGTCACTTTACAATAATGGGTCTTGTAAAAGTGGTTGATCATTCAGTTTATACAGCTGAATGCTTATCCCACCAAGTGCACACTGCCGGTGGGCAGGTAATTAAAGTAAAATTATTGAATTGTCAATTTATAGCAATATGGAAGACAATAAATCAGTCTTCTTTTATTCCTCATGGATAAAAATCCCTATCTGCAGTCACATTCAGCCATTCAGTAATTGTGCATGTATTACAGTTATTTTTGATCTCATAGGGAATCCTGAGCCCTTTACAGTACCCGTTGCCTGACTCCAGGCCACCAGGCACTCTTACCGCTCCACACACAATGGTTCACTTTTCAGTGTTCAGTAAACAGGGGATGTAGCTAATATTATCTGTTCAAAGATAGTGTTTCCAACCAGAGTAGAACAGAAAAGCAGCTGTGCACCCTGGGTGGACTGCAGATAGAGACCCGGTATGAACAAGTGAGGATTAACTGCTTTCCAAACACCTGGGAACAAATCAAGTGCCACAGGGAAGGATAGTTTAAATTTGTCAGTTGTTTGGTGTGCTTTGATGATGGATAGACTGTATCCTGGAAAGGCATCTCACATGCTTGTCTGAATCTACGTGTGAATAGAGTGCGTAGAGGAACAAACACAGGATAAACAATACAGGAACTGTAAGAAGAGGAAATGAAGTCAAGTGAACAGGAAGCTTCCCAGCTTCCTGCTGGAGATGTGAATAATTGGTATTAATGATTCAAAGTTCTGAGGGGGGCAATCGGTGGTGATTCTTTTTTTCACTTTTGCTCAGATTGGTTAGCGAAGCTCTCAAGGATAACCTTATTTTCATTTCTTCTGCAAATATTTCTATTTTTTAATTTTGCAAAGCTCATCTTTACTTCTATTGATTTGCTATTTACTGAAAGAAACTCTTTCCAGAACACATAAATTATGTGCGCAAGATGAACTGAAATGAATAACAGCAGGCCTCATATTTAGCAAAATAGCAGAACAGTGCTTTCCAGGAAGGTTAACTTAAAAACCTCTGGCACCACACATGGTGACGGGGAAACAGCAAATGAATGCCAGACTTTTGCACCCTATTAAAGGTATAAACAAAAGAAGGAAAGTATAGAAATATTCATTGGAATACTTGTTTTAAATTCATAATATGACCTTGTATCAGCCTGCCTTGAGGAAATAGCTTCTATTTGGCCACAGGAATTGTTTCTACCTTGTACTGGGGCAGACTAGAAGCATTCAGTTTAAAGCAATATAATGAGGCAGTTCGAGCTTCTAGTGAGGACTCCACCTTCATTTGGATGGCAGATTTCATTTTGACACGCATTGGATGCAAATCCACCTACTCCCATCACATTTCCTCTGTATTCCCTTTTTTTTCTTGCAAGTGACAGGTTTTTGAAAAAAAAATCTTGATAAATACTCACTGAACAGAGCCACCTCAAATCAAGAAAAATAAAACTCCTGACAAAAAATGCTTTTTTTTAAGACCTCAGTTTTTCAGAATTAATAAAGACTCCATTTTGATTTTTTTCTTGTATGTAATTTTCACAAGCATCGTTAATATTATTGATGCAATCCATATCTACAGCGTATACCTGTTCCAGGGGAAAAAGATGTTTGGCCATTGTCAAGCTGCCCGCCTGGTTCACCTCAGAGATGTGGGTACATACAACACCCACCACAGAGAAGCAAGATGGAGTGAAGTCTACTGACTGCATCTGCTCAAAGTTGTTTGCTCGACCCTGAAAGAGAACCCCTAAAAATGTCTCAAGAATAAAACACTGAAATCATGGATTGTCAACAAACTCTGTCTATCAGGTTACTGCAGCTACAGCACTGCAAACCACATTGTCAGGACCAGAGTTCTTGGTGTTATTCTACATATAGATTTTCACCACTTAGAGGTTTTAAGTTACAAAATGATTTGGATTGTACTCAGGTTTAGACACCCAAGCTATTTAGCTACATGATGTACATCTACTTGTTAAAGTGACAAAACTACTAGTATGTCTTAGGTAATGCAAATACCGAGCTTTAATAAAAGGACAAAAATATCATGTTTGGTGTCCGAAGCTGTCACAATTTGAGATAAAGAGCACGATTGGTTCTTTCTGAACAAAGCAACACAGGTTGTCCGAACTACAGGACCGTGTTCTGTCTCAAAAATCCTGGAAGGCAAACATCTAATCTTAAGAATGTAGAACCATCCTGTGATTTTGCGCTTGCTGTCCTCTACTGCTTAGGAAAGTACAAATGCTTATGGCTAAAAAATGAATTCTGTTCTCTTCACCTCTGCATTTGTTCGATCTTTCTGTTGTAGTATTACTTTAAAGGCTGGAAGATTGGGTAATATCCCGCACATGACTCAAAATTCAGAATGTGTTGCATGCCTCCTAAAAAGACTTCATTCAGCGATCACTTGATTTTTGACAGTGATGTTGGCAACAGTAACCGCAAAGTTCTTGAATCAATGGAGGAGAAATTCAAGAAACTCAGCTCGCACACGGTTGGCACAATGGCAGCTTTATGGCTGCTCACAGGTGGCCCTTTAAACTTTACAAACATCCTCTATAAAGCTGCTAAGTGACTTTGTACTGAGTCACCCTCCCCAGCAAATGGCCCTTTGTGCACCTGTAAGCTCACACCACATCATATTTTTGAGGAGATCACCAGAGGCACAAACAAAAAGCAGACATGGACATACTAGCGCATATAGTTGACTGTAAAGTTATACGTTTGTTCAAGCCTTTTGAGCTGGGCCTGTAGGTTTTCCTGCAGGATTAATGTTGGGCTTATTGCAATTGAGCCAAGAGCTGTTCTTGTACGGGAAAAAAAAAACAATAAAAAAAAGAAGAAGAAAGGTATGTCAGTGAAAACAAAGTGAGTGCTATTTCTCTAAACATGCTAGTTATCATCCCAGATGTAACTATACTTCCCAGGACCTGAGCTGTTTACAAGCTCATGAATTTCTTAATGGAAAATATTCGCCTCCAACAAAGTCACCGCCGGTGTTGTTGGACGTATTACTAAGAACACACCTCTTCTTTCCACATAAAATCGCTGTGTCTAAACTGTAACTCGATGTGTCTGAAGTGTGCAACTGATCTGTATGCACATAGAAAGCACGGTGGCAAAACTGTTTCTCCTCATTTGACCTGCACTGCACGCTGAATGAACTTTTTTTTCCAAACAGTGCTATTCATTTGAACGCCCCCAGTGTAATTCCGAGTTCAATATCGTTACTACCTTTGCTTGAATAGTTAAAACCTCTAATGATTCCAAAAAAACGACCATTTGTTCAAACGGCTATTTGTTCAGGCAGGGTTACCAATCAAAAGCATATTACTGTTTCATAAGCTTCTACAAACATTTTCTTTGAAAATTACAGTAATTCAAAAGGGACCAATCTAAATTGACAGGGAGAATATTGTCTTTTGCCCCTTTTAATCTTTGTGTTTTCCCCTCACTTGTGAGACATTAGCTAAACGATAGCATTTCCTATATGAAAGAAATGTCAACAAAATTGTACATTTTATAAATCACCAAAGAATACTGGAAGTAAGAATCTGTTTTGTTGCACTTTCATCGCTGTGGTAACTTTGTGTTTGCAATATCGGCAATAATTTTTGGATAGATTAATTTTGTCTATAAACTGGTGAACACACCCATTACAATTTTGCAGACTTGATGTCAAATGGCCTGTTTTGGCCCAATAACAAACCCAGAGATATTTAGCTTATGATGGTATAAAAATGAAGGAAATCCCCCTGGTAAAGCCCCTTAAATTTGAGAAGCTTAAACCAGCAAAAGTTCAACATTTTTGCCTGAAAGATACCTCATCTAAATATTTTATTTCAAGAAAAGTTGACTTTTTCTGTGAATTGACATTTCTTTCTCACACAATTTCTTAAGTGCTGAACATACAAATACAAATAACATTTAATGGTCAAAACAGTGTAGTGTAAGATGTCAGTGTTTGATAAACAGATGGGGCAGGAGAGTGACTAAGGTTGTCAGCTAGGCACTGAAATAGATGATAAAGAAAGTTATACTTCAATCTAAATATGAAATGTGACTCACAAGCATTACGTCTTGAAACGGAAAGACGGAGTGCAAATGTTGCTGCTTGTGCATTCTCTCCCGTGTACCGATGTCACTCTTCACTTCTTTCTTCCATGTCACTGCAACTATCATCCTATAAAAAGATGTAGATTAACTTGCTACCAAAAAAAGACCTCATCATCATCAGGCTTCAACTCAAATAATTTACCATGGGTTTTACTGCTCCAAGAGACCAATGAATCCTTTTGACTGGCGGGGTCAAACTTATAAAGTCCTCCCTTTGTACAAAACATTTAGGAGGCACAGGCATACACTTAATTATTGTGAATTCAATTTTGCACAAATGTATGATTTTGACTCCACAGGAATACAAGTTAGCTCTAACCGTGTGCTGTTGAGCAATACGCGTGCCAATTAATCCATCACAGTGCCTGGCCCTTTCAAGTGCTCTCCAACTGGGCAGCTGAAATTTAAAATGTCTCGGGGAAGTGAGCATGGATTTGCCAAGAATGCTCACATGAAAGGTTACAAGGACCCCTCTTGTTTTCATTATTCTTTCCACTCACTGTTCGATGTGGTTTCTATAAGTTATATAAACTCAAAGGACCAAGGATCAACAAAAAAGTCATGAGAGCAGCTTGCGTTTACTCTCCATTTAAGTAACACATACAAAAGCTACACCATAAACTGCTTCAGAGAGATTCTCTTGCTTTTTGTTCTAAATCTAACATTGTGTAGTATGGGTAAAATTTATTAAGCAGGTCTAACGGGAAGATTTAGTGATAGTATGAGTATGTGCCAAATCTGATGAGGCACGTCCACCAGGCTTCGTGCTTTCAACTGGAAGAATAAATCTCCAAACTGTGAAGTTTCATAATTGTGAGGATTCATGCTTTATTTTCCACCAAAAACCTCACTCCTATCTTTGTTCAACAGTAATCCTGTCTGTTGTTAATAGTCTAAATACCTGCTCTGACATTTAACAGCTGCACGAACCATACCAAGTGACATTCCATGGTAAGTCTGCTCTACATTCCATGGTAAGTCTGCTCTTGTTAGTCATCATATATACATATGCATGTCTGTATGTATGTCTGTATGTATGTATGTATGTATGTATGTATGTATGTATGTATGTATGTATGTATGTATGTATGTATGTATGTATGTATGTATGTATGTATGTATGTATGTTTGTATGTGTATATATGTATATACACACACACATATACATATGTATATACTGTATGTGTATATATATATATGTGTGTGTGTGTGTGTGTGTGTGTGTGTGTGTACAAGGACCCTTGTAGACCCTTGTATTACATGAATGAAACAGCCCATGCAGTTGGCTCTCAACTCTGCTGCTTTTCATTTTGCTCTGAGGCAGTCAGAACCACTGCTCAAGCCACCTCATGACCATCATGAACTCTTGAGAGTATCTTTTTCAAAACCTAACTATTCGTGTAATGTATCCAACTGAAAATACATTAAGCATAGTGATGATACCATGATCATCAAGTAGTTTGGCTGAAGTTATGATTCAAGTGTGGTGAAGATTTCACGTCCCCATGGCACCGGTCAGTCTTTCTGTGATATGCTGTTGAAGTCAACCCTGTGCTGGGATGAGTTTATGTGCTTCAGGCCACACATGGTACCATTTTCTACAGATCCTCAGTCTTGTCCTGCTTTGGGTGACCAATATTTTTCAGATGAATCTTGATATTAGAATTACAGGAAAACCTGTCAATTGCAGCAACAGTTACGAATGTTTTACAGAATGAGCTGAGAGATCAAAAATCATTATTAGTTAACATGCATGTGAAGTTGCTAGAATGAATGTATTTGAGTCGTTTTCCAATTTAAACTTTTTCAATAACAAAATAGTGCACAAATGTGTCAAATGATTAAGGTAGATTATAGTGGTAATGTAGTTGGAGTACTGTAGTAATGTAACTGTGATACTCTAGACCAGGGGTGTCAAACTCAACAAATCTATTCTCTAGTGTGCCAGATGGGTAAAATCTTGGCATAATAAGTTTCTTTAATCATCTACTAATGTGTCCATTCATTTACTCACCTACACATTCACTCACTCAGGCAGCATAGGTGTTACTACTGCAGTGTTACTACTGCAAGTATTGCTGTTGTTCGCTGCTAGTCACAACTTTTGCACATGTTTATACTGTTCATACTCTTCATGTATTGTCAACATATTATTTAGGTGCAACTTGTTAAACCTGTTTATATATATCTTTAGCACTATTTATTGTTTATTTAACTTTTGATAACTGTTCTTGCACTGTCCACTTTCTGCTGTGAGTGGCTGAAATTTCCCCACTGTTGGATGATTAAAGGAATATTCTATTCTCTCTTCTATTCTTCTAATCGCAAGATTGCAGCTCATTTTAATACTTTGTAAAAAATAATCTCGCGGGTCTGATTAGACCCGTTTGCGGGCCTGTTCCGTCCGCGGGCTGTTTGACACCCCTGCTCTAGACCATCCATTGCAATAAGGACAACAATTTAAAAAGCTTTGAAAAAGGGATGAAAAAACTGAAATAAAAAGCTTAAAATGATTGGAAATTTAGTCTTGGAAGAAACTGCTATTAGTGGACTCATTCTGATGTTAATCTGACTTCCATGTGCCACTGTGGACATCATCTCTTGCTGGTCTTTCGAGAGAATGAGGATACAAACAACAACTTTCACATCCCTGTATTTTACAGCAATTTAATTCCTGGACTAAATGACAAAATAAGGGAAATATTTAAGATGCTTACCATCTTAATGATACAAAGCAATGTTATTAAGATATTTGAAAGAAATTATATCCCTACTGGTCTCTGCTTTAATTGAAACAAGATAGCCTATCAATGTATAAGCTGTAAGTGATTTCTCCTGTGTCCTATGTTTACTGTTATCTTGGCTTATGCTTACAGAGAAAGAAGCTTGAGCCATAATTATGCCTTGTTGGCATATATGGTGTGGTGTTTGTACATGGATAGCAGGTTCAGCATCTCTATCAGCTCCACAGCGGCGCAGAATAAATTTAGAAGTCATAAATGGTTTCTCTGTTCGTAAAGGTGACACTTAACAGCACCCTACACTGACCACAGTCTGCAAATATTATGTTTTAGACCAATAATGGACTCAGGGTGATTTCAATCAGGAACAAACCATTCTGGCAATCACTGTGACATGACTGGTAGTTGATACACACACTCACACACACACACACACACACACACACGCACACAGACACACACACACACACACGGGGAGACATGCATTACCACTTGAATTAATAGTCTGCCATGCTGCCCTCGTAAATTGGTACAATTGTAATATTTTCTTCCCATGTCACTAATGACTGAAATTTACGTTATGAAGTGTAAATGTCACAATATAGCGCACATCCAAATGTCCTACTGCCAGAGGGCCTCCGGCTGTGTTGTAATATTACAGATGGCGGCATTGGTATGTGGTGACATGAGGAGTGAAAGATATATCTATATCTATCTTTCACTTTACAAGGCTCATTTTACTTTCAAGATCAAACTTTGGTCAAACCTGTTCTTTTGCCCTCTCAAAACGAAATAAATGAACGCAGAAGCACGATGATGTTATTTGAGACATTTTGTGGAGCATAAGGCACCAGCAGTGAATAGATTGCACTGAAGGTAACTTCATCTTGAAGGATGTGTTCACCTTGAAGAGGAGAAAAAAAATGCCTCTTTTGACAAACTATTTAATAGTTCCAGGATGGAAACTTAAAGAGAGAAGCATAAAAATATGTATATAGAATCAAAAGACTGTTGACTGAAGCAAATAGATGATGGGTTATTTTCTTTTACCACATAATGAGATCTTTATTTGACCATATATTAAAATTACATAACTCCTCAGAAGAATTTGCATGGCAAAGGAGACAGTAGTTGTCTCGTTTAATGAAAGCTGAGTAGACGGAATTGTTTCTGTAGGTATCACATAAATTTGAAAAATTACAAAATGCCAATTACATTTGTAGAATGTGTCCGTTGCTGTGCACAGCCCCCATGACCACCACCGCTGTAGGCAATGATTCAAAAGCAGTAACATATGACGGGGCATTTTGTCCGTCAGGACATTTTGTCGATGGGCTACTAGCAGTGATGCATTTATTGTCTCAAGAAAGGACTTATGTTCCTGAGTTTGAGAAGGCAGGAGTAGCAAAGTGGAGAACATTGTAAAAGAAGGATTGGTCGAGGAATATACAGATTGGATTCTCTAGGTGAAAAAAGCTCCTCAGTGTTCAGAGTATAGATCGTGGACCAAACAGGAGACCACTGATAGTAAGCACTGACAGAGTGATTGGTTAAGCCTTTCCCAGTTTGAGAGCTCTGACAAGAAATGAGACTGAAGGTAACAGATGGTGGCTGCATCCACCAAATCATTTTACTGAGTGGCATAACTCAGTTAGTTGGAATTGCCATCTGGAAATTGTAGAATGATGGTTCAAAGTGTTAAAGTGTCCATGAGCAAGATAATAAACCACTAATTGCTTCTGATAAACTAGTCAGCACCTGGCATCATCACCATAACAGTGCTGCTAAGGTTGAAAACTGCTACATAAACGAAGATCGTTTCTTGAGGCCGGCATACATCATTAACTGTTCACAACAGGAGTTTTGCATTTTTATATCATGCAAGCAGTGGCACTGGATATTTATTCTGGGACATTTATGCAGCTGTCCAATCATAGTATCAGACAAGTGCGGCAAGAAAAAATATTGCAAAGACCAACTGTTTCCAATGAGTGCGGAGGTGCTCTTAAAACTAGATGATTGTGCTCTTCAGGATTTTTATTTGCATACAAAATCTGATGAACCGACATAAAGCAGTGGGTCCATCTCCTCTTCCTGTGAGCTTCAAGTCTTATTTCTCTCAAAGCAAGGGGCTTGTGTTGTCAGGTTTTCTTCAAAAGATATCCTGTATCATAGCAACCACAGTGTCTCAGCTAAAATAACATCTTTGCCTCCAAAGTGCTCTCATGTCCTCAAAGTTGGGCATTTTCTAGACCATCAGTGACCGTCACTTTGAAGCACCAAATCTGAAAAAAAAAAAGCTTTAGTAGATGCAGGTTTAAAGTAAAAATACGAAAAAAAAAAGACCTAATACAGGATGTCCCCTGATTAAATGGGAGTAAATCTGAACAATAAAGTAAGACAATATTTGAACAAAACCATAAGGTCAGCGAAACACAACACAAACAGTATAAGAAACCTCAAACATATTGGTCTTGGGCAAATGGAGGCATTGGCGTTGATGTTGAAATTGCAAAATTGGATAAATATTGTACCCAAGAGCTAACAGGATATTTGTAAAGGAACTTCACAAAGACAAGTTTTGTCTTCTCTAACAAAAATTAGGCTTTCAATGTTCAGATTTTTTTTTTCCTCTTGACATGGTAAAATGCTCAGGTTTGGGCTGCTGCCATTTGCAACTAGGCATCTAATTTTCTTGATATGGTACTCAGTACCTTAGGGCTTAACCTGCAACAAGGCATATCAGCTTTCTGACTACTCCCTGGAGTGGACTGTCAGCAGCCCAAAGAGGGCCAACACAGCAGGGCATACTTCCAGCCCCCAGCACGCACACCAGCCCATCTTCCTATCCCCGGGGCACTCTCACTGATGGCTTAGACTGGCTTTTCACTGTGCCATGATGCTTTCATTAAGCTCGTTTATTTCCAGTTTTCCATTGCTGAGCATATCTCCCATCTGCATTCACTCATCGTGATCAGCCAAAGCTTCTCAGGATCTCCAGGACACAGACCCTGTGTTTCAGTGAGGATGCTCAGCATTTTAACTACAAATCCTATTGCTTTCTTCATTATCCATTGGAGTGATTATGGGGTGAGGATGCCATCAAACTATTGGGCTGTAGCTTAGTATGGTTATTATTTTAAGACTAGTTTTGGAAAAGCAGTGGGAAAGAGAAACCCAGCCATTTAGCTCAGGAAAAATCAGATAGAGCCAAGAAACAGAACAATGCCAAACAATAGTTAAAGATAACAGCTATGGCAATAAGGACATAAGGAGCCCTGGCCCTCTAATTACTGACTCAGTGGGGTGCAGTGTTCATCTTATTTTCGAAGGAAGATTTGCAGTGATTGGTTCCATTGGTTGTTTAAACAATTACCAATATTGTTTACAGTCAAATTAGAGATATTTTCTGTTCATTCTGTTGATTTTGGTTATAGTTGTGGTTGTCATACTGTTTGCACTTTTTTCAGCAGAATATGTTCAAGATGCTGTTATGCACATTTGTGTCAACTATACCAGATGTTATAGTACTGGATACAACACAAATAAGTAAATAAGAGAAAAAAGAAAAAAATGACTGCCAAATCTGTACACAAGGAATGGGACTCTGAAACTGCATGCATTTGAGTATCTTATTGTATGCTAACTAATACTGACCACTCATGGTGGACTGGCTTTGGGTCAAGGATGTCAAGATCTCTTAATGTTAGACATTGTAAGTCTTTGTGTTAAGTTGCTGATATAACCTATCACAATAACTTTGGGAAATTTTCCTCAATCAGACACTATTTCAGGATCAGAATCTGCCTGAATCCAATGTCCTTAAAACGTAACAAAAGTGCATTAGGGAGGGGAAAAAAACAACTATTTTAAATAGACTTCTTCAAACCAGAAATCCCTTCTTTAATTGTGAATTGTTCTTTTTACAGCCTTAGAGAAGGGCTGATAGCAACACATACTGTATGTTGTTCTTCGCTTTCACGACCCCAGTTAGATTTTCAATCTAATTTCACAATTGAGTATCACGTGAGATTAAATAGAATTAAAGTCTTGATTTTTTTCAAATCTGTGGTGTTGATTGTCTGATTGTTTGTTATTCCAGCCAACATTCATTCAACATTTTTTTAAGCAAGAAACTCATGTCTCATGTCCGTTTGTTTACAGTCTTAGTATAGCAGCCATTTTTTTTTCAAATTTCAGATTTGATAAAGAGATAGGATTCACTCATATGTTGGATCCTAGACTGGGATTGTTTCTGACAATGGGGGTCAAAGTATCGAAGTAACAGATTGAAATAGTGTCAAGGATTTACACCAGTCTGCCTAAAACAATTTCTGAATATGTACATTAATATTTCATTAATGACGTAATCCTTATGTTGTTTGATTTGTGACTAAAAGGCATAGTAAATGAGATTGGTGTATTTGTGTTCATCAATCAACTTACATCCCTACTAATCTGTACTGAATCAGCATCTTTCATGATTTTCATTTCCTTTTCTATCTACTTATTCAGGGTTTTCATTTTAAAAGCATTGGTGACCTTGGACAGGAACAGTCTATAGTCATGGTTTCTCCTCCATCTGACAAAGCATAATTAGAAATCTACTTGATGCATATCACTACAAACACTTGTTTGATAACACTGAAACACATAAAATGTTAAAACTATATAGATGTAATGAGCCAGGACAATTTGGTTGTACAAGGAGACAGGGGTTGAATGCATTTCTGGCTTATATTCACATCATAAGCTATTCTGACATTCAATTTCCAAGTCACCCTTTATTGAAGTGATGCTAAATAGTTCTTGATAGGGTTCTATGTGTGTAACCCTGATTAGGGATGAAATATGATGAAAGCCGCAAGACAAATAAAAAACACTATGGCATTATAAATCAAAACAACAAAGACCATTCTGTTCAGCTTTGGTTATCAGAAACAAAATTGTATATAAAGAATGGTATTATATGGGATGCTCAGAATTCTGACTTTGTGTGTGGATCTTTGTTTCCTTTTTGCACTGCCAATGAAACTGTAATTCAAAAATCATGGTGTCATGGTTGTGTGCAAAACATGTGCAAACCATGACACACCATGAATGTCAAGAGAGGTGAGAGGTAGTTTTGTAGTTGCCATCGTCCTTCAATCATAGCAAAGAAAATTCATAATTCATAATTCACAGGAAAACTTTTAATCCTAATTGAATTAATCGATTTAGAATATTATTTCTTCTGTCTTTCCTGTTTAGATTGTTGCAAATACGTTATCATATTCCCTCTAGTGTACATTTCTCTCAATGCAATGATCCCTCAATGTTTCACCTCTGCATAATGATCCAGAGATGATTCCCAAAACACAACCAAGAGGTTGTGTTGACTTTACCAAAGGGAGCGTTACATGGATATGTTGCATAACTGTAATGTATGTGCATGGCAGGAGCTTATATTTTCAGTAGAACAGTCAAGATCTGTTTGTTTGTTATTGCTTTGCGCTCGCACAAACACAAATGAGTATGAAATAATAAAAAGAGGGTAAATAAATTTAATGAATGGAAATTGATCTGATAATATACAGAAAAATGTGCCACTTATATTCCTTCCCTAGTTGCAATGATAAATTACAGCGAATGATACAGTAACATTTGATAATTGAGGAGTGAAGTAAAGATTCTGATGTTTTATTATTCAAATCAAGACAAAAAAATTGAACCTTTATACTGAATAAAAAAAAGCAATAAAGCACTGCCACTATTTTAACTACACGATCTGCGCACATGCTCATGTAGTGGAAATGGTAAATGATTTGAGAATTAGCTCCACCTACTGCGTATCATGATGAACCATATTTGTAGTGTATAATGAATATAAAGAAGTAAAACTTCAATATAAAATGCACCATGTTGAAACTAGGTGGTAACCAACTGGTATTGAGAAGTGGTCAGTGAAAAAAACAGCATATCATGTGCATCCTTCTTTTTTCATCTAAGTGAAATATGTCCACTGCCTGGCCAGTGTTGATGACAGGCTAGCTGTGGAAAGTGTCAACAATCTTGTTGAATTATGCCTGATGCTAATGTACCAATCTCTTATTTTATATCCATCCATCTCCTGCCACTTATCCAAAGTCCGGGTCACGGGGGCAGCAGCCGGAGCAGGGAGACTTCCCAGAAGCCCAGACTTCCCTCTTCCCAGCCACATCGTTCAGCTCTTCTGGGGGGACCCTAAGGTGGACATGGACATGCCTGGAATACCTTCCACTGGAGGCGTCCAGGAGACGTCCTGATCAGATGCCCGAGCCAACTCATCTGACTCCTCTCTTTGCAGATAAGCAGCAACTCTTCTCTGAGCTCCTCCCGAATAGGCAAACTTCTCACCTTATCTCGAAGGGAGAGTCCGGCCACCCTGCAGAAAAAACTCATTTCGGCCGTTGTATCTGCAATCTCGTTCTTTTGGTCATTACCCAAAGCTCATGACAATAGGTGAGGGAAGGCACGTAAATCGACTGGTAAATTGAGAGCTTTGTCTTCTGGCTCAGCTCCCTCTTCACCACAAAGACCAGTACAGTCTGCATCACTGCAGACGCTGCACCGATCCGCCTGTCGATTTCCCGCTCCATGCTTCCCTCGCTCATGAACAAGACCCCAAAATACTTAAACTCCTCCACTTGAGGCAGGACCTATTCCCCAACCGAGAGTGGGCACTTCACCCGTTCCTGGTTGAGCACCATGGTCTCGGATTTGGAGGTGCTGATCCTTATTGCAGCCACTTCATATTCGGCTGCGAACGACTCCAGTGAGAGCTGGAGATCAAGACCTTATGAAGCCAACAGAACCATATCATCTGCAAAAAGCAGAGACTCGATCCTGTGGCCACCAAATCAGATCCCATCGACGCCCCGGCTGCGCCTCGAATTTCTATTCATAAAAGTTATGAACAGAACCGGTGACAAAGGGCTGCCATGGCGGAGTCCAACTCTCACTGGAAACAGGTCCGATTTACAACCTGCAATGTTGACCAAGCTCTAACACCGGTCAAACAGGGATCGAACAGCCCGTGTAATGGGGTTCAGTACCCCATATTCCCGCAGCACCCCCCACAGGATTGTATACGGGACACGGTCGAATGCCTTCTCCAGATCCACAAAACACATGTAAACTGGCTGCCCAAACTCCCATGCTCCCTCAAGAACCCTGCTGAGGGTATAAAGCGGGTCCACTGTTCCACGACCAGGATGAAAACCGCACTGCTCCTCCTGAATTCGGGGTTCAAAGACCCAGCGGACCCTCATCTCCGCCACCACTGAATAGACCTTACCAGGGAGGCTGAGGTGTGTGATCTCTCTGTAGTTGGAGTACACCCTCTGATTCCCCTTTTTAAAAAGAGGGATCACCACCCCGGTCCACCAGTCCAGCAGCACTGTACCCAACGTCCATGCAATGCTGCAGAGACGTGTCAGCCAGGACAGCCCTACAGGATCCAGAGCCTTGGGGAACCCAGGCCGGACTGGATCCACCCCTGGGGCCACGTTACTGAAGAGGTTTTGACTGATTCAGCAACTTCAGCTCCAGAAATAGGCAGATCCTCTCTAGAGTCCCCCTCATTGGAAGGCATTTTAACGGGATTGAGGAGGTCTGAGAAGTATTCCTGCAACCAATCAACAATGTCTCGCGTTGAGGTCAGCAGTGCCCTGCTCTCACTGTACACAGTGTTGACAGAGCACTGCTTTCCCCTCCTGAGCCGCTGGATGGTGGACCATCGGAAGTCGTTCTCCATGGTCTCTCTGAACTCCTCCCCAGCCAATATTTTGCCTCGACAACCACCGAAGCTGCCTGCCGCTTGGCCTGCCAGTATCTGTCAGCTGCAAGCACAGAAGTCGAATAACAAAACACAGCTCGGGTTCAGATTGGGGTGGCTGTTCCTCCTGATCATGGCCTTCCATGTCGAATCGTCATTGCCCACTTGAAGTCTCCCAGTTGAACAAGGGAGTCCCAAGAGGGAGAGCTCTCTCGCAGCCCCTCCAGGGACACCAAGAACGGTGGGTAAACTGAACTGCTGTTGGGTGCATAGCCACAAACAACAGTTATAACCCGTTCCCCCACCTGAAGACAGAGTGAGACTACCCTCTCATCCATTGGGTTGAACCCCAACTTACAGGAGCTCAGTCAGTGGACAATCAATATGCCCACCACTGCCCGGTGCCTCTCCCAGGGGGCAACTCCAGGGTAAAAAAAGAGTCCTGCTTCTCTCAAGAGGCCTGGTTCCAGACCCCACACTGTGCATCGAGGTGAGTCCGAATATATCTAGTCGGAATCCCTCCACAAGCTCGGGTTCCTTCCCCACCAGAGAGGTGACATTCCATGTTCCAAGAGCCAGCTTTTGCAGCCGAGGGTCGGACCACCAAGGTCCCCCACTCCGGCCAACCCCAGTTCACACTGCACCTGACCCCCTCGGCCTTTGCTGTGGGTTGTGAGCCCAAGGGAAGAGGGACCCATGTTGCCACTTCGAAATGTGCCCGGTCAAGCCCCAAGGGTGTAGGTCTGGCCCCGAGGCAATGGCCATCAGGCCATGCCCCTGGGCCTGGCTCCAGGGGGGGAAAGCTGGGTTAGATGCTGTTGTTCTTTATCAGGGGTCTTCTGAGACACGCTTTGTCTGGCCCCTCACCTGGGACCTGTTCACCGTGAGTGAACCTTCCCGGGGCATAAAGCTCTCGAGAACATAGCTCCCAGGATCACTGGGATACACAAACCCCTCAACCACGGTAAGGTGGCAGCTCAAGGAGGGGGTTACTAGATGTAAGCTAATAATGTATAAATAAAAATCTGTATACCTTTATGTTTTACCTTAAAATTGCTTGCCTCATTTCATCCGACAATGTTGCAAGTGATCTCATAGATGAACTCCTTATTATCAACCATAATTTTTAGCTACAAACATACCTGTTCCCAACATCAGACTGATTATCAATGAGCAGGTGTTTTGCTTTTTATAAATCAAGAAAGTTATACCTTTTTCTTTACAATTTTTAATGGTAAACCACCAAACTCAATCAGAAGCTTCTCGGTAGAAGTATACGCCTAAATTTTACATACATTTTATCTTTATATTGCAGGTACAAAATAAAAAAGTCAGCCTTATTTTATTTTTAAAAAGGCACTGCCCACTGGAATAGACTTTGTTTTAAATTTGGTTAAGGTATAGGCAGTGATTAGCACTTTGGGCAAACAGCCTAAAGGACCCTCGTTTGATTCCGACAAGGGGACCGTGGAGTTTGCCTGTTCTCCCCCTGTCGGCCTGGGTTTCCTCCGAGTTCTCCGGTTTCCACCCACAGTCCAAAAACATGCAGCAGGTTAATTGAAAAATTTTTTGGAAAATTGTCCGGAATGAGTGAGTGAATGGTTGTTTGTCTGTATATATCTGGGACTGACTGGCGTTCAGTCCAGGGTGTACCCTCCCTCTTGCCGGGTGACAGCTGGGATAGGCTCCAGCATCCCCCGCGACCCTGAGTGCAGGATAAGCGGCAGACAATGGGTAGATGAATGGTTAAGGTACTCAGCTGCGTATGAGCTTGAAAGGACATGCTTCACCGTTCTTCAACTTAAACACTGCAGGAGAAGGTGAAACAGAATCAACTTTTGTTTTACTTTACTCCCTGCCACCATGAAAAAACATTAATGTCACCAAAATGAATGAAGAGTGCATTATCCGTGCAGTGTGGTGTCAGTCTGAAGGAGTTCTTACAACATTTGACAAAGAGTAGGACACTGAGAGCGCCTGCAGCACTAATGCAAGATAGATGTGAACAAAGGCATTGGATGCCTTATGGGGAACTTATATGAGGATTTCCGCTGTGCAGCTCGTATCAGATTAAATCAGGAATACTATTAGCATGCAAATTGAAAGAAGGGGCAGTATTTCCTTTGGATTAACTGTCACTGCTTGTTACAATGTATAAGTGTACCACTATAGACCTTATAACACAGCCATGTGAAATACTGTCACTGGAGGAGTACAGTACGTGCCCATGGGCATCCCGAGGAAGGTCTTTACTGGAAATCTCATTGACGTTGTCGCACTGTGCTGCTACTCTCAGTTTCAAATTCAGGTACCGGTGGTAAAGCAGAAATCACCAGATAAAAAATGTCCTCGATTGATTCATTTCTTGAAAACAGTGTTAACATTCTTAAAGTTGCGAGGCCTGAACATATGGTATAAAACAAAATCACAGTTATTCTGCAGATTGACAAAAATCTTCCATGACATTTATCTGATGCTTTGAAAAGGAAGCCATTATGTCAGGGTATAAACTAGAGCAACCAGGTGACTAGTCTTTTTGAGAGAGAGAAGAAAATTTCTGATTTCTATCATTTTGGCAACTTTATTTGATTTTAAATGACACCCTTGGAAATTTGTAACTACTACAGAAAAAAAATTAATATCACTTCATATGACCCCAAGACCTGTAAAAAGCTCATGAAATTCTTCAAACATCAAATTATCTGAAAATTTCATGTAAGAATCCAAAGCTAACTGGTTCCTTTTGGTGTAATTGTCCTGTGACTTAAAACAGGGCATGAGCTCAGTTCTTCATGTGGGCCGAGAGGATATTTCTTGGGGTTCGCCCACTTAACTGAATCAGCAACATGTGCATTTACTGCAATGAGAGCTGCAGCACAGGTTTGCAGAGCTTAGCAGTGACACTGTCCAGCTGATCATGTAGGTGTGATTCAGACGTCTCACAGACTGGTCAGTTAAGTACTTTTGAAGAATTCCTTTTCAAGTTGTATTTACCACCACTGGCGCCTAAAAAAGAAGCTCAATCACTTTGGTTTTAGAGATATTTAAAATTGAGTAATTGAAAACACTTGTTCGTGTGAACGGATGTGGGCACCCCACCAAAATGTATTCCTGAGATGCCTGGGCTGGAGACAGATCCAGATGGGCCTGAACTGAAACCAGATGGCTGGGTGAAGGGAACATAGTCTAGGTACAACAGCATACTGCATACTGTTGAGGTGGAGCAAGGTACTTTATTTTGTGTGTGTGTGTGTGTGTGTGTGTGTGTGTGTGTGTGTGTGTGTGTGTGTGTGTGTGTGTGTGTG
>CAAKHD010012992.1:0-19466 GCA_901007705.1 Fistularia tabacaria | reverse complement strand
TAGGGGGGGCCACCCGCCCCCCCGCCCCCACTCACCCCCTTCTCGCCACAGGCGCACCCCCCGTTCTCGCACTCGCACAAGGTGTGTCCCCCCCCCCCTCTGCCCCCCCCCCCCCAGCGTCACCATGACTGACAGGAAGGCGGTGATCAAGAACGCGGACATGTCTGAGGACATGCAGCAGGACGCGGTGGACTGCGCCACGCAGGCCATGGAGAAGTACAACATCGAGAAGGACATCGCAGCCTACATCAAGAAGGTGAGGGTCTGGGCTGGAGGTCCGTCCTCCGGGGGGGGGGGCTCGTCAGGAGGGTCTCCAGGGTTCTGTCAGGAGACCCGGCCGAAGGAGCGGGTCGTGTTTGGGAAATGTTCTGAGAACAAACTAGGTCTTCAGTGTCAGAGGTCCTCCTGCCGCTGGTCGGACTCTCCAGTCAGAACGAGGGGCGGGAGCTTCTCATGGCTTCCGCTCCTCGTTCTGACCATCTCGTTCTGGATGTTCTCCGGCGGTCCCAGAGGTCCGGTTCCTGGCTCCCTCCTTCTCTGCGCCGCCGCTCACCGAGCGGCCGGTCGTCTCCTGGAAGATCTAGGCTTCGGCGAACCCTCTGGTGGCTTCCGAGGTTCTCCTCGGGGGTCCCGGCAGTCCGAGCGTCGGCGAGGCTCCGGGTCTGACGTTCTCCCACGGTCGGTGTTTTCCAGGAGTTCGACAAGAAGTACAACCCCACCTGGCACTGCATCGTGGGGAGGAACTTCGGCAGCTACGTCACCCACGAGACCAAGCATTTCATCTACTTCTACCTGGGCCAGGTGGCCATCCTGCTCTTCAAGTCCGGCTGAGGGTCGCCGCGCCGAGGAGAAGTCCTCCTCCAAGCTCCGCCGGAAATGTGGCGTCGGCCGACGTCTCCCGTCCACTAATATCGACATCCCATCATGATGCAGGCCGGCGGCGCGGACCCAGCTCTAGTATGTCCCCTCCGTAAGTTTACTTTCCGGCCAGCGGCTCCTCTCTGGACGGCCGAGGAGCTCCAGGTCAGAAGATCCCACCGTCCGCTCACCCCGGACGGTCCCGTCGCACCTTCGTCCCCGGAGGCGAGCGGTGAGCGGTCGTCCGTCCTGGAGCTGCTCCGCTGCGCGAGGACGTTCTGACCGCATGTGTTCTTCTGCCGCGAGGCCTTCGCCCGCCTCCGGAAGCTTCTTCTAAAGCGCCCCCAAATTTTGTCTCGAGGACCCGGCGGAGAGAAGCCGCGTCTGTTCTTCAGCTCTTGGAATCTTCACTGTGAAGGCCGGCCGGCGGGGAGGCTCCGCCCTCAGACTTTACCCAGGACGGGAGCTCCTTCCCGGATGGTCCACATCTCCTCCGCCGCCTCAGTCTCGGCGTGGTCTGCATGCTTGGTTTCTTCTCACGCTCACCTTAGTACTTCTTCAGCACCTTAGCATCTCCAGCGTGTGGGTGGAGGCAGTTGGTGGACCGGACCGGGACCACGGCTCTTCAGCTTTGCTTCTTCTCTGTATCTTCTGCTGAGTTGTTCTGGAATTTAACTCCTATCACGCCGACATTGACTTCCTTTGACCTGGAGAAGTGTGTGTGTGTGTGTGTGTGTGTGTGTGTGTGTGTGTGTGGTCAGGGAGGGCTGGTGTCATCTGCACACCTGCAGGTGGAACGTGAGCTTCAGGCGTGGCTTTGAGGGAGCCCTGCTCTCAGAGGAGGTCTGGCTGATGTTCACGTGAAGCCTGCTCCCTCCTCAGGCCGTTCCTCCAATAAAGACCAGCTGCTGGCTTCTTCCATCTGGCTCCTGCTTTTGTCTTCTCCCTCTCTGAGCTCAGACCTGCATCTCCGCTGTGGAGGAACAAGAAGGTCGTGGTCCACATCTCCTCACAGAAGCCCAGGATTCCCTCCAAGAGCTGAACCTTCTCCCTGAAGGACTGCGGCTGCAGGACCGCGGCGGAGCTTGTCCTCCAGGGACAGCATAGGGGGTGGGAGGACTTGGAGAAGCAGCCGCAGCGAGATGGCAACCCGGGAACCCGGAGGAGATGCTGGGCCGAGGAGTGGAGGCTGAAGATCAGACGCACGATGTGCACGTGAAGATCGACGCTGGACCCTGTGAGAGGAGCTCCTCCAGCACCTCGGCGGCTTCCAGGAGAAGAAGCAGACGGCGAGACAGAAAGGCGACGTGCAGAGAAGATGTGCCTCCTCCGTCACATCAACATCCCAGGGTGAAGACCAAGCAGCAGGTGGTGGAACGCAGAAGACACAGTAACATCTGACAGGAGCCCAGATAGCTCCTGCTGAAGGTTCACACACACACGTCTGTGTCTGGGGTCTCCACCGTCCCTGCACTACCTGGAGGGCAGGTGACCTCCACCAGCTTCTAAGAACATCTCCAGCTCTGACCTACAAGGTCCAAAGAAGGGATTCTAGGTAGACCTTCAAGCCCTGAATGGCGTCAGAGCCTTGAGGAGGAACCAGGCGTCTGGAGCTCAGATGCTTCTCACAAAACTGCAACCCGTCTTTCTTCAGTGTCATCTGTGGACGTGTGACCTTTGGGGGCAGCAGCGACTCTGAAGCTCCTTCGGGGTCAGATGTTCCGGTGGAGGTCAGTCCAGGAGGATCTGCTGCAGGCCGTCCTGCAGCAGGCCTTCAGGAGGAGATCTCCACCAGCCGTCTGAGTCCACTCAGACTGAGCGCACGTCACGCCTCCGACTCACCCTCAACGTGACCTTCATCAACCCCCCTCAACCTGTCACCCGTCCATCTCCAGAAGATCCAAGCCCTGGAGGGCTTCAGACACAGGACTTCTGCTCCGGCCTCAGATGGTCTGCTTCTGATTCTGGGCTGAAGTGAAGATGAGTCGCTCCCATCAGGTTCTCGTTTGCGCTTTGAGGAACACCTCTGGAAGCTCATGAGCTTCTGCTCTGATGGTTTCATCCCAAAAGAAGCGTTGGTCGCTGTGGGTTCCCTGCTTCTGGTCTGGAGCAGAGCCTTCACATCAGGGACGGAGGAGGAGGAAACTGACACATTATGCTAATGGAGGCTTCTGGACAGCAGGCCAGAAGAACATGGTGCGTGGGCACACACACACACACACACACACACACACACACACACGGCGGTGATGTTTCCTCAGGGCTGCAGTCAGCTCAGCCTCTCATGAGGATTTCCGTGGGAGGCCCTGAGCGGGTGTGGATCTGCACAGCCCCGGAGCTTGAACACAACTCTCCTCCAAGCCGCTTCTTCTGGTCCTGTTCTCGATCTTCTGTCCTGCGCCCGTGAACCCGCCTGGCTGCACTTCACAGTTCGGCCACTAGAGGGAGACAAACCCCGGGGTTCCGGTGGCTCCTGCCTCCTCCGCTCCGTAAAAGAAGTCAGGCCTTCTCAGGCGGCCTTCTGAACCTCACTGGCAGGTTTATCTGGAAAGTGACGTGCAGGAAGTGGACAGCGAAAGTCCCTGAATGCAGATGATGTTCATCTATCGTGTCTGTAACGTCCTTCGACACACTCAGTTTGTCCAGAGTTATTTACGTCTTTGCAGACGCGGCCGTCGCATCATAGTTTGTGATTCTACATTTGATTTCCTCCTGCAGGCGTCATTCATATGTTTGAATGAAATGAAATGTAAGTTCTCTTCTTCTCAGCGGTTAAACTGTTCATCTTGGCAGCACTCGGGAGTCCTCAGGCTTTTCAATGTCAAAGAAAACAACGGACTCTTCTTTTTTGGTCCAGATGGAGGGGTTCTGACAGGACGCCGGCGCAGAGGAGCTTCAGCGAGGAAGGAGGAGGTTTCTGGTGACTCTCTGTCAGCGGGTCGCGGCGAGGCTCTGCGGGTGAGCGGCGTGCGGAGCGTCCCGGCCGTGTCCTTGCGTTCGCAGAGGTTATTTGGTTCACCGGCGCCGGCGCCCGGTTTGCTTTGCTGCACCCGAGAGCAGTTTGTTCTAATGGCTTCCTCTGAACAGAGAGCGGCCGGCTCGCCGTCCGCGGCCGCTCAGGGAAGTGGCCGAGGCAGTCAGGCTGCGCGGCATCACTCAGGTGTGCTATTGCTCATAAGCCATTAGCTTGATTAATGGATCCATTTAGAAGATTAAGCAGGTGGACCTCAGCAGGGAGGCATTTCAAAAACACCGAAACTGCAGCCTCCTCCCCAGGGGACCGCAGGGATCTGAAGGAGCTGCTGGCCACACTCCGAGTGTGTGAGTGTGTGAGTGTGTGAGTCATGGAAGCAGAGCTTTCGGCCTTGCTGTTCTGGTTGTGTTAGAGACATGAAATCCATTGAAAGGTCAGCTGCAGTGAATCAGTGCAGACGTCCCATGTGAGCAGGTGAGGAGCAGGTCGAAGGTCCAAAGCCCGCCCTCCATCGCTGCCGGGTTTTTCCGTCCCCGCCGTCGAGGCTCGGCCCGGGCGGGGGTTCCCGGCCGTGACCGCGGGTTTGGATCGGCGGTCCGGCTCCCGGCTTGTTAGAGCCGGGTTTTCTGTTGACCTGAAGTCTCCAGCTCCGTCCCTGGAGCAGGTCTTATCTCAGCCAAACCCTTTATGGAGCGCCGGCTCGTAATCCTGCACCTTTACTGCCCCGGCTGCGCGTTGCTGTCAAGGATAAAGCAATCAGCTGCTCATAAAGACATTATATGTAAAACCTGTTTGCGGCCGGGGCCTCACCGTCGGAGGCCCCGGCCCCCGGGCCCCGGGGTCCTCACCGGGCGTCCTCACCGGGCGAGCGGTGGCCGGAGAAGGTCCTCTCGGCTCGCCGTCCCGCCTGAGAGCAGAGCCATGTTGTGGGCCTCTGCCGCCTTATCTGCCATCGTTTCCCTGCGGCGGAGGCTTGTGATGTTGGGCAACAAGGTCGTAAAACGGGGCAGCTCTTTACGAGGCCCACGGGCCAACTGGGCCAAACGGGCCGGCGGGCCAAACGGGCCGGCGGGCTAACGGGCCTCGCAGACCGGCAGCGGCGGCCTGACACTCAGCAGGAATCATTGTACGGGAGCGTCCACTTATTGAAGAGTGAAACGTGGGCGTGGAAGCAGCAGCAGATGAAGAAGAAGCACACGTAAAACTGCTGCCAGGACACTTTTCTCCACACACAACCTTCTCAGAGACCTGCCGTCACCCATAAACACACTGCTGGAGCCACGAGGACTTTGGAATTCTTTGATACTTGCTGACATTTACAGCCTGAGAGTGCCACTGCTGCCACTCTCAGGAGGTGTGTGTGTGTGTGTTTCCAGGAGGGGACACACACACACACACACACACACACGTTCCAGTTATCCCACTCAGTAGGTCACTTATGTGTTGGACCTTCTTGTCCACCAGAGCTGGCGTGGAGTCCCGGCGTTTGTGCCCGGGTGACTGAGGGACGGCGGAGCGTGCAGGTGCGACCCGACCCGCCTGTCCTGGCGGGGCAGGTGGCGCCTGGAAGGTCGCCGATGGGGCGTAAATTACCCCGTCAGAATGTTAAAGGTGCTATAAAGGAGAGGTTTTATTTGGAGACTCCTCTCAAGGTCCGCTCAGAGCCGAGGTATGCGGGCCGTGGGCGGGTCACGCAGGGGTCACGCAGGGGTCACGCAGGGGTCACGCAGGGGTTCGAGGGGGGAGGAGGCCGGGGGACGGCGCGCTCACCGTGTCTCAGTCTGCAAACTGAGCCGCGTGACCGGTCTTGGGCAACGGCTAACGACCCCCCGATCACGGCCCGGCGGCCGCCGCCTCCTTCTGGAAGGAGTCCTCCGGCCCGGGCCGAGCTCGGGGCCCCTCGGACCCGGGCCGAGGGGGGGCCTCCCCGACCCCGGGCTGGGAACGGAGAGGGAGCTCGGGTCCGGGTTCAAAGGTCAAACCCACGGTTCGGCGCGGAGCCTCTCGGGGACATTTTTTCCAGCAGGATGACTCCGGTGCTCGGGGTTAATGTGCTCTCACAGGGACAGAGATGTGCAGCTGAATTAATTTTAGGGATGAGCAGAGGAGCGTGGAGACGGAGGGCCAGAGTCCACTGGAGGAGGAGGAGGAGGAGGAGGAGGTGGAGGTGGAGGAGATGAGGGAGGAGGAGGAGGAGGAGGAGGAGGAGGAGGAAGGTGGTGCTCAGGAGGGAATGTGCCCTCACAGGCTAAAACCACAGCTCAGGATTGGTCCTGTGAAGGCAGGAGAGAAGATCCTCGGGGTGTCAAGGATCTCCGAGGATCCCTGGAGATCCGGGGGCACGGGGTGAACTCTGGATCTTCTCTCCTGCCTTCACAGGATCAATATTCGAAGGCGGGGAGAAGCACACGTCGAAACGTCCAATCAGGTTTTTGGGGGATCCTTCATTCCCTGAATTCTAACAAGAATTAAACACCAACGACAATTTACAAAATCTGTCCAAAGTCCAGGAGAAGGAAGGCGACAGGAACATTCAGCCCTGCCTCGCCAGCAGCTGGATGGTTCAAGTGTTTCTTCATCTCCTCCATGGCTCTCCTGACTTTCCATCCCTTCCATCTGAAGCCGCAGCGTTCAGAACTTCTCGCCGCTTCTCGGCCTCCTCTGAGAAGATCGTGTGGAGTTCAGGCTGTGGACCCTGACAGGATATGAAGCCTCCTGGGGGTGGTGGTGGCTGGAGGTTGGTGGAGTTGGCTGGAGATGGGTGGAGGTGGGTGCAGATGGGTGGAGGTAACTTGAACTGTCTTGAGCAACCCCCCCCCGCCCCCCGGACCAGACAACCTTCACGGTCCAGCGAGTGAGAAGCTGTGAAGCTCTGCTCATGCAGTAATAGATAACTTTGGATTCCACATTAGGTGGAGAAACGCCCAGCGCCTGGCTGAAGGTCCACTGCCCAGGAGGACGCTGGGGCTTTTCATGATGTGATGTTTGCGCTGCTGGCGGACGAGAGACGGTGATCTTCTGCTTGAAACATCTCCGCGTTTGCCGTGCACATCCGTGCGGGCAGAAGACAAAGGTGCCATTGAGCCTCCTCAGAGGCCCGGCGAGCCGCCATCGATCCGGGAGGAGGAGGAGGAGGAAATGTGCTGCTGCTCCTGGTTATCCATTAACTCTGGACCACAGAGGAATGAGGAGAAGACCTCCTCTACGAGAAGACAACCTGCAGGAACGCAGAGGCAGCAAGGTCATCCACACGCTGAAGGTCATCCATACGCTGAAGGTCATCCCCACGCTGAAGGTCATCCCCATGCTGAAGGTCATCCACACACTGAAGGTCATCCCCACGCTGAAGGTCACCCCCACGCGGAAGGTCATTCCTATGCTGAAGGTCATCCTAATTCTGAAGGTCATCCTAAATCTGAAGGTCATCCACATGCTGAAAAGGTCATCCACACACTGAAGGTCATCTTCATTCTGAAGGTCATCCACACACTGAAGGTCATCTTCATTCTGAAGGTCATCCACACACTGAAGGTCACCCTCATTCTGAAGGTCATCCCCATGCTGAAAGTCATCCGCACACTGAAGGTCATCTTCATTCTGAAGATCATCCACACACTGAAGGTCACCCTCATTCTGAAGGTCATCCCCATGCTGAAGGTCATCTGCACACTGAAGGTCATCTTCATTCTGAAGATCATCCACAAACTGAAGGTCATCTTCATTCTGAAGGTCATCCCCACGGTGAAGGTCATCCCCACGCTGAAGGTCATCCACACACCGAAGGTCATCCACATTCTGAAGGTCATCCTCATTCTGAAGGTCATCCTCATTCTGAAGGTCATCCTCACGTCCCTCTTCAGTTTTAAGGTCTTCACAGCAGCAGCCTCCGACTCCTGTGACATTGGACGGTTGGTGGTTCTCCAGAGCAAACATCTCATATCTCGTTCACGGCATCAGTTTGTAGAAAAGGCACCATCAAGTCCCTCTGGCAGGAACTTCTCAGCTCAGGTGTGGTCCTGAGCTGGAGGTGCCAGGTCGGGAGTTCTGGGTTCTTGGTCAGCGGTTGGAAGTTGGAGGTTTGTGGTTGGAGGTTCTAAGTTGGAGGTCAGGGTGGGGGTTGGAGGTTGGAGGTCCAAAGCTCCTCTGCTCAGAAGCTCACAGCTCATGCAGACGCTGCTGCCGGTGCCTGAGGAGAGCGTCTCGTGTAGGTGAGGAGGACTTCTGGGAAGCTTCTGAAGGCCAATGAGGAAACAGTGAGACAAATGAGGAAGTGGTCATGAAGGTCCCAGCTGTGCTCAAACAAATGTTTGACATTTGTTTATCCAAATGTCCTCCTCAGAACAAAGACCTGCACGGACCTTCTCCCCGCCTCCAGGAACCCGGCCCTGGAAAACAGCAGCTCCTCGGCCGCAACGCGGGGAAGTAACGTCAGGTAGATGTTGTGAGCAGAAGAGGCCGAGGTGGTGGCCGCCTGGCTGGACCTGCGAGGTAGATGTTCCTGAGCGTGAGCGTGTTTGGAGCGGCAGCCCTGCAGTGTTTGCTCCGCAGAACATTCCAGCCTCGCGGCCGCTAACGATCGTCCTGCGTGGCGGCGCATTAATGAGGAGCTGAGAACCTCCATCCCGGAGGAAGCCGAGCAAGAAATTACCTCTGAATGTCTAATTGTGCGGAGAAGGAGAGCAGGAGGTCCTTCTGCTCCACCGGCAAAGAGGAGGAGATGGAAGAGTCCAATTCTGTCTCCGGTCAACTCCTCCTCCTCTCCACCGGTGAGCTCGCGGAGGGGACGCTGTGAGGAGCTGGGCTGGTGGGAGAAGGTCCAGGATGTCATGGGCCCTCAAAGGTCTCTGGCCTCGGGCCACGGTGGACCAGCTGCCGGACGTCAGAAGGACAAAGCAAACATCAGGCGGACGCATTCCTGCTGGTCCCGGCCTCCAGGATCTCCTCCTCCTCGGTGTGTGTGTGTGTGTGTGTGTGTGTGTGTGTGTGTGTGTGTGTGACCTCAGCAGCTATGAGGCCGGATCCGCTTCTCCATTTCTGCTCCAGAGGTCCATCGTGCTCCGACACGCCCGGCGCCGCCACCTCTCCCTCTTTGTGTTGTCCTGCTCCCACGCAGGCTACCTTCAGCGCCACCTTCTCCTGTCCCGCTCACCTCCTGGATGCCTGTAACCCTTTCCTCCCTGGTCCTGGGAGGGTCTCCTCCTGGATCCGCACACAGTCCTCCTGGACGTGCTCGCTCCGGTTCCTCGCCGTCCCGTCGCTCAGAGCGCTCACACGTCTGCCTGCGGAGCCGCCGGCTCGAGGTTGCCGGTGCGATTCCCCCGGCAGGGGATCCTTCCGAGTGCTGGGAAACCAGCCGCGGCCCCGGCGGGTCCTTTGGCCGGACGCTCACTAGGGGGCGGCAGCGAGTCCGGCAGGAGTCGTGAGGCCTGAGGCGCTCATTCAACCTCCTGCAGCTGAGGAGACCTCTGGGACCTCAGCCATGGAAGAGCACGGAGAAGGGACAGCTTCAGGAATCATCTGCTTGCAGGAGGCTGGAAGTCTCTGCTCTGCTGATCTCTGGTGCACAAACACACACACACACACACACATGCACACACACACGTGCACACATATGTACACACACACACCCACAGGCACACACACACACATGCACACACAGACACACACACACACATACACATACACACACACACACACACACAAACACACACACACACACACACACATATACATGCACACGAACACACACATGCATGCACACACACACACACATACACACACAGACACACACTTGAACACACATGCACACACAGACACAGACACACACATTCACACACACTCACAGACACACATATGTATCCACACAAAGATGCATACACAGACACACATGCACACACACACACAAAGACACACACATGCATCCACACGCACATGCACACACTCACTCACATGCATACACACACACAAACACATGCGCACGCTCAGGTACACACACACGTGTGCGCACACACGCACACATGTGCACACACACACATGCACACACACATGTACACACACACACGCACACACACACACACACACACACACACCAAGAGGCCTGATGTTAATTTGAATCCTGGATATTCAAAGACCATCTGCTTTGCTTCCCGTGTAAACAGTATCTCAGAGGGCTTCTGCTGGACAGTTCTCTGCAGGCGTCGCTGCTTTGCATCTTCTCACTCACCCCGCGGCCTCGGGCTCGGCCGTGCCCGGGGAAATGTTTCGGCGGGAAAAGCGCGTCCGGGATGGGTCGTCGTTCGCCGAAGTGGCTCCGGCGGGCCGAGCGGAACCGGGCTCTGGTCTTCCCGCGGACGTCCTCTCCGCGCCGCAGGGCTCCGCCCTCCAAATGTCCCGGGCGTGTGTTCTGACGTACACGCCTGCATTCCCCGCAGATCTGGGGCAGACATGAGATGACCCCCTCCCTCTGTTTGTACCTGATGCCATAGAGATAACGCCGCTGCCCCCCGTATACCCTGACAAAGTGGCTGTTGCTTCGCTCCCAAAGTCAATATTGACCCCCGGCCGGCCGGCGGGAGAGAGCGGGAGCAGCTGGGAGAGGGCAGCCGGGCGATCGCCAATCAGCGACGAACACACGCAAACACGGCCTTTCGTTCCCGACTAGAGGAGGTTCCCCGCTGGCGTCTCCAGCCCTTCCAGGCGTCCGTGCGACACGTGCGCCGTCCGCGGCCGCCTCCGGGTCGAGAGCCGGCGCCCGCCGTTCCCGGCAAAATCGCCGGTCGCTTGGCCGGTGCGCGGGAAAGGCCGCGGTCGCGCGCGCAGCGTTCGGCGAACGCGTCGCGGGCCTTCCCTGCTCAGAAACACCTGCCGCCTCCAGAACCAGAACCACGGACAGACGGCGAGGAGGGGGCGCTCTACGCACAAGGACCGCTTGCTTCAGCGCTGCTATCTGAGCAGACACACACGTTCTCAGCATGCAGGTTCCTCCTCAGAGGACGCCCGTGGGCGGCCCTCCGGGTCCCGGAGTCGTCTCAGTCGCAATCGACATCGCGGATGGATCGACGACGAGGTCCTCGCGACCTTGTTTATCGTGTCTGCGGAGGTTCTCGGTCGTCCAGGTCGGGGTGGATCGTCATGGTGGCAGCTGGACTTGAGGACGTTCCCCCTCATCCCATTGGCTCCTTCGCTTCTCCCGGTCGATTTCTCTTTGTTACCGACTTTCCTGGCCAGTTTGTCTGATCCTGTGTGAGACTTCGTGTTTGCTCTCTTGCACGCCTCACGCCTGAGAGTGAAACTAATTATAATAATATGTTTATTCAGTCGTGCCACAGCTCACTCACTCATGTAACATGAAAGAACGCTGGTCTTTCTCTCTGAGCTTCTCTCCTGTCCGCGCTGAGCTGTTTGCTTCACACGAGAAGCCATAGAAAAGCTACGGAACTGTGTGCCGCGGCACTCAATTGGAGCAAACATTTGAAATTCCATGCAGGAAAATGTCCAAAGCCTCCTGGATTCCTGAACTTGTCTAAGCTACTCGGGCAAAGACCTGTTGAGAGGTATGAAGGCTATACGTGTGTGTTTGTTCAGTATGTACACACACACACACTCACACACAAACACTCACATACATCTTCTTGACAAGTCTCAGGAGGCGCGTGAGACGACGGCCCCCCCGGCGGGGTCGGCGTCTTCCTCGGGCTGCTGCGCGGGACGTCCGTCCCCTGGGAGGCCGGCCCCTTGGCTCGCTTACAGCGCCGGCGGCGGGAGGACCGTCGGGGAGCCGGGGTGAGAGCACGGAGGGTCGCGCCGCCCCGCCGAGCAGCTCCGTCTCCGCGGGGTTCGTCCGACCCGTGAGCGGCGGCGACTTCGCCGGGAGTCCGACCTTCATCCCGGGAAGGAAAATCACCCGCTCGTTGGCAGGATGAAGGAGAAATCAAAGCTGGGATCTGTGGGAGAGCTCACGCCTCGGCCAGTCACAAGAACAAACACAGCCCAGGGCCCGATTCAGTCCACAGAAACACTCCTGCACGCACACACACACACACACACACGCACACAGACACACACACAGTCACACACCGCTGACGGGCTTGTTGACAAAACCAACACTGTCCCGGCGACGCACACCGCCGGCGCGGCGCAGCAGGACGCCGGCCGCCCGGCTCTCCGGGAGATCAGCCGCAGGTCATGTTTATGAACAGGGAGGAGCGGACGGGCGGGCGGACGGACGGACGGACGGACGGACGGACGGCTCTCCATCACTTTCCTCTTGCCGGCGCTCAGCTGTCAGAGCGTGGCAAACATCTTGTCGTCCGGGCGATGACATCCCAGGCCTGAGAGGGATCTGGCTCGCAGCCCCGGTCCCGCCAGCAGAGGCTGTGATGCAATCACGGCTAATCAGCGCCTCCTTTATGGCACGGAGGCGGCGGGCAGAGCTTTGACAATCATAAAGTTCCTGCAGGATTTACATGATTGATGGTCTTTGAGTGAGGACTCTTATCTGCCCTTTACGCAGCGGACGACCTACTTCCCCGACCCAGATGTTTTTCCAGCGGGCCTTCCTGGAGGCCTGGAGGCAGCTCTCCCTGCTCTCTCTTCACGCAGGTCCTTCCAGGACCGGTCGAGGTGGTCGGGCGAGGAACCCAAACCCGTTTCTTCTCCTCATACATTGGAGATCAAACGTTGTTTGACGCATGATCCAAAGAATGGGAGCATTTGTCATAAACCTGCTGCCCAGCTCACAGAAGGTCTGATGATCCCTGAGGTGATTCATCAGAATCCATCTGGACCTGGGAGCTCAGAGACCGGCGGCCGCTCTGGAGTCTTCTTCTCGCTGCTCAGCCGGTCAGACCTGCGGCCGAAGGAACGCCTGTCATTGAGGAGGTTCTTGTCACGTTCCTCTCGCCCGGTGACCTCCCGGAGGCTTTCCCTCGGCGCGGGGACGCCAGGCCGGCAGGTCTCCGGGCCCCCTGAGCTGTGACGGATATCCAAACCCCGACAGCAAAGCGGCCCCGAGCGGCCGCCGGGCCCCGAGCCGGACCCGAGCCGGACCCGAGCCGGATCCGAGCCGGACCCGAGCCGGACCCGAGCCGGGCCGCCGTTGCTGGCGTGGCTGGGTTTACACGGGAAGCTGGAGGATCGACGAGCGAACCAACACGGCGGGATTTCGCTCCTCCGCCCCGGCTGGAGGTCCGACCGGCATCAAGACCCCTTCCTAGGGGTCCGGGGCCCGTCTTCGCTCCCCCGCTGACACGCGGGCAGGATCGTCGGCGCCGTGATTTTTGCTCACAGGGGGTCGGAGGGTTCAGCCGGGGGTAAGGTCCGGATCAGCCGCCGGAACGGGACAGGGACGACGCTTCCTCGGACGCACGCACAAACTCCACTGCCCTCCTGATCTCTAGTCCTCTGAGGACATTCCGCTCCTGCTGCCAGATGAAGAGTGACAGGAGGTCAGAGGTCACGGAGGGAGGAGGACAGGAGGAGGACAGGAGGAGGACGGGTGGAGGACGGGAGGGGGACGGGAGGACAGGAGGACAGGAGGACAGGAGGAGGACGGCCAGCACATGGCTGCACTCACAGCGTGTCCCGGGTTCCTGGAGGAACTGTCCAAGCAGCCGGTCTGCGGACGTCCTCCAGAACCATGAGGAGCAGCGGGTCTTCCCAGAGACCAACGTCCGCCCTCTCTGTCCCGAGGAAAACTCCAGCGGGGACATCTCTCGCCTCCACAGCGGGAGAAGCTCTGAGGACACCTGGGGTCTGCAGCCTCGTCAGCCCGGAGCCGACGTCACGCCGGGCCGATGGGCTGATGTTCAGATCATACTTCTGACCCGGGACGCTCTGGTCCAGATGTGAGACCGCGAGATGACACGCCGAGGTTCCTCAGAGGACCGGCGCCCGGCCGCCGAGGAGACCTGGTGAGCAGGTCGTGAAGGAGAAACGAGGCTGTCCTCAGCGGGGTCTCCAGACGCCCCTCAGATCTGAAAGGTCGCCGCTCCGGTTAGACGAACCTCCTCCGGCCTGTTCGGACACGCCGTCGCCGTGGTTACCACAGTCACGTCAACGGCGGGCGCAGGGGAGAGGCCGGACGATCCCAGCGGCCGGGGACGCCGGGCCGGGCCGGGCCTCGCCGCCGGTGTCGGAACCGGAGCCGGGCCCGGCGGGAGGCGCCCGGGTCGGTTGCCCAACAGCCTGCGTGAATGCGTAACGGGCAGGCGGTGTTCTGAGCCACGCTCTGCTGGCCAGGACGCTTTCACAACCGCTGCCGTTCCTCACCTGGAGCCACTCGCCTCTTGCTTTTTGTTATTATTTGCTGTTAATGGTTGATGCATTTTCAGCCGGCCGCACAGCCGGGCCAGGATATGTGTCACACAGTGTCACGGGCTGTGTGTGTGCGCGTGTTTGTGTGTTTGGCCTTTCTGTTTGTTTCCATGGTTACGAAAGGCCCTTCACAATCCATTTTCAGAGTTATTCCGAAAATCACATGTTCTTACATCACAACTGAAATGATAAAATATAGAATACAGAGATGATCATTTTTTCATTTGTAATAGTAATTATTTTATTTTTCAATATTATTTGATTTTTTTTAAATAATTATTATTATTTCATTATTGTAATTATTATTATAATAATTATAATAATAATAATAATAATTATAATTATTATTATAAAAATTATTTTTTATTATAAATGTCCTGCCCATCCCGCGGTCCTGACCTGAAAATAAAGAATCCATTCACACCTGACCGCCGGTGGTGTGTGAAAGGCCTCCGTCAACAAACCTCCCCTGTTTCCTGATATTAGGAAAATCACAACGTTTCTGCGAGCCATAAAAGCGGCGAGCCGTGAACTTGTACCTGGACCCGGCCGGCCCGCAGACGCCGGTGATTTATGTGCCTCGCGGGGCGATTCGCTTCGGCCGCAGAGCGGCGGCGGGCCTTTTGCCCCGGAGCGAAGGTTGGTCGAGGAGCACCTCCACACGAGCGGCAGATAAGGGCGGGAGGAGGGTCTGCGCTCAACAAAACACCGGCGTGTCAAAAGAGGCCAGGGTTTGAGTGTGAGAACGTCCGGATGTTCCTGCGGGACCCGCGGTGGACCGGCTCTGGCCTGCCGGACATTATCGCCCCGCGACCCACCGCTGTCTATCCGCGCCGGAACGGCAGCGGCTGGCCGAGGATTGCTAATGATCAACCACGGGGATACTACACCGAGAGACCTGAGCTCTGATTGGCTGCCCGTCCCCGCCGAGCACTTCCTGTTTGTTGTTTCCGTCGCAGGTTCACAACAAATACAGCCTGTTCACTGTCACCAGCGGCGACTGCTGGGAAGAGACGGCCGTTCCTACGGCAACCAGCCGCCAAAGCCTGAGCCGGAGCCGCCGGTCTGAAGTCCGGATCCCGACGGACCAGGGACCTCCTCACAGCCGCTGAGAAGAAGCAGCTCCAGGTCCTCACCCTCAGGTGTTATATTTGTCAATTATTGATAAGAACCGTGACACTGACTGCTGAATGAAGAACATTATCATCCAGAATGACTGAAACCTACATTACTATCAGGATTATTAACCAAGACAGATAAATTCCTTTCTATATTTATAAAATGGACATTGTGATGAATAATTATGAATTGTGAATTATTTATTGATCATAATTATAACCTATGTGTTGTTAATAGTGGGTGTTCTGTAAAATGACTGCGTGGTAAATATGAGCCGGGAGCTGTGGATTGTGTTTGAATCCCAGAGAAGAGCTTCAGGCGGGACTCAGTGAGGAGCTGAAGCAGATCAGATGGCCTTTCAATTCAAAGATCTCCACTCAGTGTGAGAGTTCCTGCACGCTGATCTGCACAGAACATACACACATCGGAGGAATGACAGGCTGTTTTGGATTCAGTACAAATCATAGATTTATGTGTGTGTGTACACACACACCCACACACACACACACACACACACACACACACACACACACACACACACACACACACACACACAGTCTCCCTCATGGCTCCCCTGGTGCTGTTAGACGGCAGCCGACCGCTCACAGTTCATCTATGATGGCTTCAATGCAGAGGGGATTCAGAAAGGATACATTTTTATTATTATTATTATATATCATCTGTATATAATTAATCCCCCAGAATCCTTGAGTCACCAGCCTCATGTCTAAATAATAAGAAATATATTTAATTGATTCATAGTACAAGTATCACTGAACAAGTCAACAAGAATATTCCATGTCAACAACTGCAACTACTAATATAACTGCTCCAACTACTACTATCAATACGACAACAACTACCAATACAACTACTACTCCCAATACAACAACTACAACTACTGCTACAACTACTACAACTACTACTATCAATACAACGACAAGTACTACAACTACGACTATCAATATAACGACAACTACCACTCCCAATACAACAACTACAACTACTAATACAACTGCTACAACTACTACTATCAATACAACGAGAAGTACTACAACTACGACTTTAAATACAGCGACAACTACTACTCCCAATACAACAACAACAACTGCCAATACAACTACTACTATCAATACAACTACTACTACCAACACAACTACTACAACTACTAATACAACTACTACTATCAATACAACGACAACAACTACCAATACAACTACTACTACCAACACAACTACTACAACTACTAATACAACTACTACTATCAATACAACGACAACAACTACCAATACAACTACTACTACCAACACAACTACTACAACTACTAATACAACTACTACTATCAATACAACGGCAACAACTACAATACAACTACTACTACCACTACAACTACTACTACCAACACAACTACTACAACTACTAATACAACTACTACTATCAATACAACGACAACAACTACCAATACAACTACTACAACTACGACTATCAATACGACAACTACTACTCCCAATACAACAACTACAACTACTAATACAACATCTACAACTACTATTATCAATACAACTATTACAAACTATAAAACTAATAATACCAATAAATCGACTACAACCAATACAACTCCTACATCTCCTTGCCTTCAACAACAACAGCAACAACAGCAACAACAGCAACAACAGCAACAACAGCAACAACAACAACAACAACAACACGTACAGCTCCTCGTCGCAGTGAAGTGGCGGAAATGTGCGTGATGGAGCGGATCTGATTGTTTTATCTGAATCGTGCGTGCGTGCGTGCGTGCGTGCGGTGGCTGCGGGTGTCTGATGTGATCACGGCGGTGCGGCTGCGGGCTGCAGAAACGCCTGGCCGGAGCGCTTCCCGGCCCGCCGGGTGCCTCCGTGCGGCCCACGGGAGAACACGCGGCTGTGTGTGTGTGTGTGTGTGTGTGTGTGCGTGTGCGTGTGTGTACAGCGTGCGCGCCGCCTTCCCCTCCGAGGCCCTGCGGCCGAACCCGGGTCCGAAGTCCGCGTCTGTGCGCGGCGCGCTGCAGATAAGCGGAGCCAATAAAAGCTGGGCGCTGCAGAGTAAACACACGTCCGCGGCGCATTTACATAAGGAGCCCATCAGCCGGCCCACTCATTACCATGTGTTATATCCACGCACGGACGCGCCATCATGGCAAAGTAGCTCCGTCCTCCTCCGCGGGGAACAGCAGCAGGTGCCGCCGGCGCACAGGAGCCCACCCGACCGGACCGCGGAGCCCCCTCTCGGGACCCGCGCCGGCCGCCGCCCCGCCGCAGCAGCCGCAGCCGCAGCCGCAGCCGCAGCCGCCGCAGGGCCCCCGCAGCCGCCGCAGGGCCCGCACGGCGCGTCTTTCATGTTCTCCAAAATGGTGTCCAAGCTGACGTCCCTGCAGCAGGAGCTCCTCAGCGCGCTGCTGGACTCGGGACTGACCCGGGACGTTCTGATCCAGGCCCTGGACGACATGGATCCGGGCCCGCCGGGCTTCGGAGTCAAGCTGGAGAGCCTGCCGGTGTCCCCCGCCGCCGCCGCCGCCGCCGCCGGGGGGCCCAAGATGGGCGCCGGGGACGCCGACGCCAAGCCCGTCTTCCACACACTCACCAACGGCCACGGCAAGGCCAAACTGTCCGGGGACGAGGGCTCGGAGGACGGCGACGACTTCGACACCCCCCCGATCCTCAAGGAGCTGCAGTCCCTCAACACGGAGGAGGCCGCCGAGCAGCGCGCCGAGGTGGAGCGCATGTTGGCGTGAGTCCCCCGACCGCCGTCCGGACGCTCAGGTGGACCCCGGTCCCCGGTCCCCGGTCCCCGGGGGCCCCGGGGGCCCCGGACCGCGGGCTGCGCATAGATTTACCATCGGGACGAGCAATTACCCCGGGAGATTTTGACTCCATTTTTTTCTATTTATCATGTAGGGGGGAAATAAAAACACCGACAATAATAAGAGCGACAACACCGACAATAATTATAACAACAACAACGACAACAAAAATAACATTAACAATCAATAATAATACAATTTAAATTCATATTAGTAAAATTGAAATTAAAATGAATAATAATAATAATAATAATAACAGCATGTCTTATTTTTTTGCTATTTAAAATTGTCTCTTGTTATTATTATTATTATTATCATTATTATTGTTGTTATTATTATTGTTATTATTATCATTATTATTATTATTATTATTAGTAGTAGTAGTAGTAGTATTTTTACCGTGTCCGTAAGTCATGATGACTTGTAAGAAGGTTTATTTGTAATTATTATCCGTCGGTCGAGCGCGTCAATTCACGGGCGTCAGTCCGCCGGCGCCCGGCCGCGGCCGCGGCTCCCGCCTGGAAAGTAACCCGCGGCCACGTGTAGTGAAGTTATTATTAATTTTATTCTATAAATCATCAACCGCAGGACACACAGTGGCGTACGGTTAGAGTGAATGGACACCTGGTTATTCATTGGCAAAGCGTGGAACCCGCCGTCTCCCGCTCCGGCCGCGGCCCCGGAGGCCCCCGCAAGGCCGCCGGGCCGCCGCCGGAGGCCCCGCGGAGGCAGCGGGAGAGACGGAAACATTTATTTTTATTTTCGTCAAAGTCGACCTTCTCGTCCACGCTGCCGCAAGGTCTCCTCACCCACACGAGCACCGACACGGACACGGCGCAAAAGTACAGAGCGGATTAAACATTTGTCGCCGAAAACAACGGCGGTTCCGCCGAGGTCGTCCTGAGAAGGTTGACCGAGCAGCGCTTTGCTTCTCCTGCCTCCAGAAGACAACATCTCACTGGTCGGGCCTCAAGTCATGGATTATAGACCACATTTATGATCAGAACCTGGAGAGCAAGAGACGTGATTTTAAAATTCAAACCCTGTGTGCGTGTGTGTGTGTGTGTGTGTGTGTGTGTGTGTGTGTGTGTGTTTGTGTGACTGACTGTGTGTGTGAGAGAGAGTCTGTGTTTGTGAGAGTGGGTGTGTGTGTGTGAGAGAGTGTGTGTGTGTCTGTGTTTGTGTTTCTGTGTGTGTGTATAAGTGTGTGTGTGTGTGTGTGTGTGTGTGTGAGTGCGTGTGTGTGTAAGTGCATGTGTGTGTAAGTGTGTGATGTGTAGTATGTATGTATGTGTGGATGCATGTATGTATGTGTGTGTATGTGTGTAGGTACATGTGCCTGTGTGTATGTGTATGAAT
>CAAKHD010012990.1:0-13703 GCA_901007705.1 Fistularia tabacaria | reverse complement strand
CGCATTGTCAAGGACACATCAAGGGGAGATTGAGACGGAGAGAAAAAGAGAGGGGAGCCAAGAGTAGTGGATGAGGAAAGAGGAGGAACAGAGGGATTGAGAAGAAGGGGGGTCTGATGAAAGGAGAGTACAGCTGCCATTACTCAGCATAAGGTCACCTGTATTCTCTCTCCACCTCGGGTTGGCCTGAATACTGTTGAGTGTCATACTACGTGCCTACTCTGCAACGCTATAAGCTACATGAGCCCCTGCAGCAAAAACACACACACATCCATGAACGCAAGCACACATGCACGCACTCACGCATGGATGCACGCACACACACACACACCATAACTGTCCAGCCCTGCCAACCGCAGCATACAAATTGCTGCTGTCCCTCTCTGACAGCCAATCAAAAGAAAAAGAAAAAAAAAGGCAGCTGCAACGCTCTAAACCAAGTACATGGAATGACATCACCTGTTGCTGGGCAGAAACCTGTTAGACAGGAAGCCCTGTAACCTGGAATCCTGGTCACCATGGAGACAGAAATACTTTGGGGTGAGGTTGGATGGGGATGAAAGTAAAGTTGCCTTGATTAAATAGCGATTACATAATTTTTGATGGTTTTAAATTGGATGGGAAAAGTTTCCTTGTGGCTTTGGCTTGGCAGCGACATGTTTTGGTGCTGATGCTGCATGAAGATAACACACCCCTGTGCCCTGGTGATAAATTACATCTGCGGAAAAATAGGGCTTCATCGTTTCTCATCTTCCTGCCCCCACAAGTAGACTTTTACCAAACTGCAGTCATTGATTTTTTTCTCAGCAGAAAAAACATGGTTCTTCTTCTTCTTCTTTTCCTTTCGGCTTTTCCCTTTTCAGGGGTCGCCACAGCGAATCAACCTCCTCCATCTAACCCTGTTCTCTGTATCCTCCTCTCTCACACCAACTACCTTCAAATCTTCTCTCACTACGTCCATAACCCTTCTCTTCGGTCTTCCTCTAGACCTCCTGCCTGACATCTCCAATTTCAGCATCCGTCTATCAATATAGTCCCTATCCCTCCTCTGTACATGGCCGAACCATCTCAGTCTGGCTTCTCTGACCTTCTCTCCAAAACATCTAACATGAGTCATCCCCCTGATGGACTCATTTCTGATCCTATTCATCGTCGTCACTCCTAAAAAGGAACCGCAACATCTTCATTTCTGCTACCTCCAGCTGTGCCTCCTGTCTTTTGTTCAGTGCCACTGTCTCCAAACCATATGGCATCGCTGGTCTCACCACTGTTTTGTAAACCTTTCATTTTATTCTAGATGAAATTCTTCTATCACAAAGAACCCTTGAGACTTTTCTCCACCCATTCCAACCTGCTTGAACCCGTTTCTTAACCTCTTTTCCACACTCTCCGTTGCTCTGGACCGTTGACCCTAACTACCTGAAATCCACAACTTCTTGATCTCCACTCTCTGCAGCCTCACCGTTCCACCCGGGTTCCTCTCATTCACACACATAAGAAAAAACATGGTTCTGCTTTAAAAAAATTTCAAAACAAGAAATGTTGTCCGGCCTCACAGAGGTGACAAAATTAGGATGTTGGTGACGACTTGATTTTTATTTTCTACTTTTTACACAAATTTGGAGCCTTTTTTCATATTTGATTGAGCATTTTGTAATGATTGTCTGTGGTTTTTCCTTAAAGCATATTAGTGTAATTATGCATGTAACAAAAGTCGTGTGTCTCATTCTGTGCAAGACACCTTGTAATATTAATCATTTATGCAATACTGCATCAAAGTTTGAAGTTTGATTTTTCATAATCATCTGGTGGTTTACTTATTAATGAATGTAGACCTAAATCAATCCTGTGGAAAAAAGGCAGTCAAATGATTCTGCCCTTCCTGTGTGGTATTTCAGAAATATTGTAATGCTTTTAACCTATTTTGTCTGATAACACTTTAGTTACAATTTAAGAAATGAAGCAGTCGCTGACCTGTTAGAAAAGCTTTTTGAAGTATATAGGCAAGAAAAAAAATAAAGAATATCACCCTGTGGATGTTTTTGATTCAGTGTTTTAAGAAGCAGGGAGGCCCAGACTTCCCTCTCCCCAGCCACATGGTCCAGCTCTTCTGGGGAGACCCCTAGGTGTTCCCAGGCCAGCCTGGAGACATAGTCTCTCCAGCGTGTCCTGGGTCTTCCCCGTGGTCTCTTCCCAGATGGGCATGCCCGGAAAACCTCCCCCTGGAGGCGTCCAGGAGACATCCTGACATAATGCCCGAGCCACCTCATCTGGCTCCTCTCTATGCGGAGGAGCAGCGACTCTACTCCGAGTTCCTCCCAGATGGCTGAACTTCTCACCCTATCTCTAGAGTCCGGGAGAGTCCGGAAGAGTCCGGGAGAGTCCGGCCACCCTGCGGAGAAAACTCATTTTGGCTGCTTGTATTCGCAGTCTCGTTCTTTCGGTCACTACCCACAGCTCGTGACCATAGTTGAGGGTAGGAACGTAGATCGACTGGTAAATTTATAAATCTCTTCACCACGACAGACCGGTACAGAGTCCGCATCACTGCAGACGCTGCACCAATCCGCCTGTCAATCTCCCACTCCGTCCCTCCCTCACTCGTGAGAAAAACTCCAAGATACTTAAACTCCTCCACTTGGGGCAGGACCTCTACCCGACCTGGAGTGGGCACTCCACCCACTTCCGGTTGAGCACCATGGCCTTGGATTTAGAGGTGCTGATCTTCATCCCGGCCACTTCACATTCGGCTGCGAATCGCTCCAGTGAGAGCTGGAGATCATGGCCTGATGGAGCCAACAGGACCACATCATCTACAAAAAGCAGAGAATTGATCCCTTGGCCACCAAACCAGATCCACTCGACGCCTTGGCTGCGCCTAGAAATTCTGTCCATAAAAATTATGAACAGAATCGGTGACAGAGGGCAGTCCTGGCGGAGTCTAACTCTCACTGGAAATGAGTCCAACTTATACCCGGCAATGCAGACCAAGCTCTGACTCCTGGCATACAGGGACCGAACAGCCCGTATAACGGGGGTCGGTACCCCATACTCCTGGAGCACCCCCCACAGGACTGCCCGCAGGACATGGTCGAATGCCTTCTCCAAGTCCACAAAACACATGTAGACTGGTTGTGCAAACTCCCATCCCCCCTCGAGAACCCTGCTGAGGGTATAGAGCTGGTCAGTCGTTCCACAACCAGGACGAAAACCACACTGATCCTCTTGAAACCGAGATTCAACGACCTGGTGGACCCTCCTCTCCAGTACCGCTGAATTGACTTTGCCAGGGAGGCTGAGGAGTGTGATCCCCCTGTAGTGGGAGCACATCCTCCGATCCCCCTTTTTAAATTGGGGAATCACCACCCCGGTCTGCCAGTCCAGCGTCACTGTCCCCAACCTCCACGCAATGCTGCAGAGGCATGTCAGCCAGGACAGCCCGACAGCATCCAGAGCCTTGAGGAAGCCAGGGCGGACCTCATCCATCCCCAGGGCCCCGCTACTGAGGAGCTTTTTAACTACTTCAGCAACTTCAGCCCCGGAGATAGGAGGACCCCCCCCAGGGTCTCCCAGCTCTGCTTCCTCATTGGAAGGTGTTTTGACAGGATTGGGGAGGCCTGAGAAGTATTCCTGCCACCGATCTACGACGTCCTGCGTTGAGGTCAGCAGCGCCCGGCTCAAACTGTATACAGTGTTGACGGAGCACTGCTTCCCCCCCCCGAGACGCCGGATGGTGGACCAGAATCTCCCCGAGGCGCACCAGAAGTCGTTCTCCATGGCCTCTCCGAACTCCTCCCACGCCCGAGTTTTTGCTTCGGCAACCGCTGTAGCCGCATGCCGCTTGGCCTGCCGGTACCTGTCCGCTACCTGGAGTCTCGCACGCCAAAAAGGCCCAATAGGACTCCTTCTTCAGCTTGACAGCATCCCTCACCGCTGGGGTCCACCAGCAGGTTCGAGGGTTGCCGCCCCGACAGGCATCGACCGACTTACGGCTGCAACTCTGAGCTGCTGCCTCAACAATGGAAGCGTGGAACATGGCCCATTCAGACTCAATGTCCCCCCACCTCCCTCGGGACATGGTTGTAGCTCTGCCGGAGGTGACGTTCCCAGCAGACCCTCGGATTACGCTTTGGTCTACCAGGTCTGACCGGCATCTTACCCCACCATCGGAGCCAACTCACCACCAGGTGATGATTAGTTGACAGCTCCGCCCCTCTCTTCACCCGAGTGTCGAGGACATACGGCCGTAAATCCGACGATACGACCACAAGGTCGATCAAAGAACTGTAGCTTAAGGTGCGTTGGTGCCAAGTGCACATATGGACACCTTTATGCCTGAACATGGTGTTCGTTATGGACAATCCGTAACGAGCACAGAAGTCCAATAACAAAACACCACTGGGATTCAGATCAGGGGGGCTGTTCCTCCCCATCACGCCCCTCCAGGTCGCACTGCCGTTGCCCACGTGAGGGTTGAAGTCTCCCAGTAGAGCGAGGGAGTCCCCAGAAGGAGCGCTCTCTAGCAGCCCCTCTAAGTACCCCAAGAAGGGTGGGTATACTGAGCTGCTGTCAGAACCCGTCCCCCTACCCGAAGACGGAGAGAGACTACCCTCTCGTCCACCGTGTTGAACCCCAACATGCAGGCGCCAAGTTGGGGGGCAATCAATATGCCCACTCCTACTCAGCGTCTCTCACCGGAAGCAACTCCAGAGTTTCAAAGAGTCCAGCCCTCTCAAGAGGCCTGGTTCCAGACCCCATGCTGTGCGTTGAGGTGAGCCCAACTATATCTAGTCAGAATCTTTCAGCCTCGCACACCAGCTCAGGCTCTTTCTCCGCCAGAGAGGTGACATTCCATGTCCCTAGAGCGATCTTCTGCAGCCGAGGGTCGGACCGCCAAGGTTCCCCCCCTCCGGCCACTGCCTCACACTGGCCCCGACTCCCTTGGCCCTTTCTGTGGGTATAGAGCCCAGGGGAAGAGGGTCCCATGTCATCCTTGCGAGCTATGCCAGGCCCAGCCCCATGGGTGCAGGCCCAGCCACCAGGCGGTGACCCGCATCCGGGCTGGGGAAAACCAGGTTCCAAGTTGTTCTTCGTCATGGGGGTCTTTCTTTTGAGCCACGCTTTGTCTGGCCCCTCACCTGGGACCTGTTTGCCTTGGGTGACCCTTCTGGGGGCAGGAAGCCCCCGACAACATAGCTCCCAGGATCATCGGGACACAAACCCCTCCACCAAGATAAGGTGGCAGCTCAAGGAGGGGGCCAAACTCAATTATCCAGCTTTATTTCAAATAAAGAAACACAACAAAAGTTCACTTCAGAGCTCTTTTCCATTATCCACAATTTCTGAACGATTTGAAACAGTTTTAACCCTCATCCTGCTTTGATTTCTTCTCTTTGTACATGGTATAATACCAAATAAAAATTTGAAAAAAAACCCAAAACAAAACATTATAAACTGATCGCTAACATCAAAGTTATCAAACATTATGGTATAAAAAAGCTTTTGCAGTGTTATATCAAATGTAAATTGAATACAAGGTAACAAGCTCTGGGTGAGGTGAAGCAAACATCAGAGATGCTTTGCCTATGATGATTCATTTCTTCTTCCAAGATGGAATTCCTCTTGGTTTCCACATTTTATGGATCCCTTTCCGCATCCTCAGCGGGGATCCTTCGTGTGATGTAGGCCTACTTGTTTCTGGCTTATTTGGGCTTGTTTGTGTTTATACATTTCAGTATCCACTATGGTTTTCATGACTTTTCCTGGGCACTGTGGCAACACTAAATTTAAACAAGGTGATGAAATTGAAAAGTTCATTGTTATACATTGGTGGTGGAAAGCATAGTACCTCCCTGACTTCATGTTAAAAGTTAGTGTATTTAGGTTCTACTGATCCCACATACCTTGCCAACATTAAAACAATGATGAGCTTTCAGAAAGTTAATCTAGTAGTGATCAATTCTCAATTCTTCTTTCTCTTTTTTGTGTATCTGCCACATCCCACTTGGGGTTCAGGTCTCAGTGGGGACCCAACAGACCTGGAGCGTCGGTGCCAGATGTTTGGCCAAAATTTTATTCCCCCGAAAAAGCCCAAGACCTTCCTGGAGCTTGTTTGGGAGGCCCTGCAGGACGTCACGCTCATCATCCTGGAGATCGCTGCCATCATCTCCCTCGCCCTGTCCTTCTACCAGCCCCCCGGAGAGGAAACTGAGTGTAAGGAGAGTGTGCGTGTGTGTGTGTGTATAGGTGTTTAATCACATCAGAATCAGCTGATCGGTCTGTAAAATAAGAGCATTATTCCCATGCTTCAGATTGTTTAAAAAAAGAAAACGCTGAAAAGAAAGGAAAATCCTGGTAAATCAGAGTCCATCACTGTCACAGTTGGCTGCTGTGTTAATATTTTCTAACCAGATCAGTGAAGCCAATGAATTACAATTGCCAATTTATCCAAAAAGGTCAAACTGAGAGACTGCAGGTCTAAATGATGAACTTTAGACCTGCAGTCTCTCAGATTAATTTCCATCACCAGTCTGAACATCTCTGCTTGTAAATTGTGAGGATGAGTGATGTTAAAAGAATCCAGCTGTTTTTCCTCAGTTAGGCTTTGCTTGATCTGTCGAAGCAGAAGCGTCCTTGAATGAAATGATGCGACATGTTTGACAACTATGTCTTAAAAAAACTATTGACTGCCCTTTGTCTCCCAATGGAACTTGCTGAGCTAAAAGGACTAATTAGTTAGTAGAATTTTACTAAACAACCGGACATCCTTGTCAGTACTGCTTGGGGGGGTTAAGTCGGGTTAGCAAATTGAATTTGTAGATGCAGATGAACAAATTTGTACGTAGTAATGAAATAACAAGCCACAAAAAACATCAAATATATTCATGAAATTGAAGATAGTTAGTGTTGGTTTGCAACTTGCATGCTGATCACTGGTCAGGTGTGTTAGCGATCGAAACACTACATAAAAGAGGGTTATCTTTTGTTTTTAATTTTATCAAACTAAACAAGGCAGTTCGTAACAGTTCTTCGAACAGGATGAAAAAGTCATACAAATAGTTCCTTAGCTAACGGTGTTGATTCCATGTTTAGGGAATCTAATTCAAAATTCAATGTCAAATCATGTTTTTATGCATTTCTAGAAAAAGAAAGTGATTTAATTGCACTGAAACAAAATTTAACATTGTTTTACACATCAAAAAAACAAAAGTGTAGGAAGGAAAAAGTGTGCACACCCTCCCCCCTAAAAACTAGTGTTGCCCTCTTTGACTGATATAAAGTCACTGAGACGCTTTTTGTAGCCTTTAACTAGTCTATGATCTCGATCAGACGAAAATTTGCCCCACTCCTCAATGCAGAATTCTTTCAGCCGTGATATGCATCTCAATGGGATTAAGATCAGGGTTTTGACTTGGCCATTCCAGGACTCTCCACCTCTTAGTTGTTAGCCAGTCCTCGGCTAAGACATATTGCCATCCACTTCATATGAAACATCTTAAATGCATTAAAATGCAATAAAATCCACACTCATGTTTCTCTCCCCTTAACTAATTAATTCATATGGAAGCAAGATCTATGACAAAAAGGCTTTTCTTATTTTTAATTGTTTAGTTAGATAACTTGGATCCCTTAGTATCATGAAAATTGATATTAAAAATGCCAATGTCCAAGTATATTCTAAAATGTACAGGCTTTCATAGGGTGTCATAATTTTTTCACATGACTGTAGGTCACACATGTGCAGGAGTCATCAATTATTATAAATATAAATATAAATCACTGTTGATTTACTTATCAGTTGACAGCTGGATTGAGTTAGAAAGATTATGATAATTCATAACAAGTACAATTTTAGAGATAGGGGTAGAAAGTAGAAGGTTTCTTGCATATGAAGACTTGCCAAAGGCCAGGCTTAATTTTTTTGTGGTCATGAATGAAAGTAACAGGTTATACTTTTTTAAGCATGAATGTTAATAAAATCTCTTCACTGCTATAACAGCTGGACTGAAATGTAGTGTCAGAGGATTTTGACATTGAAAATTAGAGCTTCTTCAAGAGAAGAATAACAGATCCTGCTGACAAAAAAATCCATAGACAGACATGTTGTTTGTGTGTGTGTGTGAGTGTGTGAGTGTGAGTGTGTGCGTGTGTGTGTGTGTGTGTGTAGGTGTGTGCGTGCATGCTAGGTGCGTGCGTGCGTGCAAGCATGCGTATGTGTGTGTAGGGGGGCTGTGGGGGGGTGTTTTGAGCTCTTGGTAAAACATTAAGGACAATGATAATGAGTCATTCACAGCAGTTTGCCAACATGGCAACTGACCTTAACTGGGATGAAAGCAGTTCTTTGTGAAGACACTTTTTTGTATTGATCTGATAGGGAGAGCTAAACAATCTTTAGAACAAAACAAAGGGGGTGCACACCCTCTGCTGGACATATTAAATGACAATACCATTTTTATGAATCACCCCCCCCAAGGAATCTATTGGGCATTTCCTAGCGCCAACCCCACCTCAGGTGAAGCTTTGTAGCATCAAATGTGGTCTGGAAATGATGATTGAGCTGGATATGTTATATGAAATCCATTTGTCCACATTACAATTAATAGTGTCACATTGTATTTAATTTGTTATTATCTGGTTCAAATTCAGAAGTCAGACTGCATACATTAATGTTTTTTTTGGTCCTCGTCCACTTTGATGTGGGGGTCAGTTGCAGTGACTCCATATTGTTTTCTCAGTGATTGCTGTCATTTGCTTCTGCTACCAATAGCAGACACAAAACGGTAAGCAAACTTACAATGCAAACTCCGTAAATGAGGATTTGCAGTCAGCACTTTAAAATCAATTGAAGGTTGCAATATTACAGATACAAAAGAGCCTCTCTATAGTGGCCTAGCAAATTTAAGTCGAGTAAAATGTAATCTAAGGGTTAGAGAACTGAAAATATTCTCAGTGTTGCCCTGACTGTTATGGGTCTGACAATTTGTTCAGACCCAGATACGATCAACTTAATGTGTATTTTCAGGCAAATAATGTTATTGATATGATATGGCTATACACCTGAGGCAATCTTGAGTCACAAGAGGCCACTGACCCCATGATCTACAATGACTCTGTAGTGGCTTATCAATAAGTGGACTAATGTGTTATGTCCCACTCAAGCATGCGGAAATGTATCTGCGGGCGCAGAAGACGAAGGTGAGGGCGAGGCAAACTGGATAGAGGGAGCCGCCATTTTGCTGTCCGTTGCATGTGTCGTCCTGGTGACGGCATTCAATGACTGGTCCAAAGAGAAGCAGTTCCGGGGCCTTCAGAGTCGGATTGAACAGGAGCAGAAATTCACCGTTGTGCGGAAAGGAAACGTCATCCAGATTCCCGTGGCCGACATGGTGGTAGGGGATATGGCCCAGGTTAAATATGGTAAGAAGATACCGCAAACAGACATGTTGATTACTAGTTGATTTCACCACAAGCCATTTCATTTATATTGTTTGTCCTCCACATTTCCGGACTATATGAGGGTCTCACAAGTGACACAAATACTTTTTCAAGTGCTTTTTAGCATGAAATACAATTCTAATGTGTGATGATATTTGCCATTTAGTGAAGTTTAGTCAAGTGAAAAAGTATTTGATACACCAAGAAGTATGAGATATATCAAAAAATATTTGATACATAGATAGACATATTGGGATCCACTTCATATGAAACATCTTAAATGCATTAAAATGCAATAAAATCCACACTCATGTTTCTCTCCCCTTAACCAAGTCATTGATATGGAAGCAAGATTTATGACAACATATAAATATCTTGCTTAAGGACAGCATAAATACAGTATGTTCTATGTCCTCAAATGGCCTGCAGTCAACTGACTGTAGCTGAGAATCAAATGCCAGCATGTCCTTGTGAGTTGTAGCACTTCATACATGTTTGTACACGATGGCAGGGCTTAGGCATGGCCTAACATGATAATCAACCCAATTCTCTAGCCCTCATACATTTAATATATATTCTATATGCAGGAAAAGGGGTTTGTGTTGTCAAGAAAATATTTGTAGTGCATCCATTTACATGCTTGTCAAAGCAGATCACCCTCTGATGCAGATTTTTAGAACAGTTTAGTTGGGAATTAATGGATCATTCGATTAATCGTTCATATCTTCCTCTAACTTCTTTTCACAAGATTGCAGTCTTACCATAAATGTTTAAGTCTATGTTTTAAAATGCAAATCTGTGAGACACACTGACATTGAGTCTAATAAGTTTAAAAAAAAAACAGATTCTGAATCATCTGGAAGATGTCCAGCTGAAATCGGCTCTTGTCCCCCCCTTGCCTCCTTTAAGGTCTGTTGACTGTTTTTGAAAAAGTGGGAAGCCATGATGGAATGTCAAATAATGGGGTAGATAGAGTTTGTCAAAAGGTCTGAAGTCTCAGGTTCAGAACTACATTCAAGTGCAGCATGAAATCTGACAAAGACATAACCGTAAAGAGATGCTTTGATTTGAAAAAACAAAACAAAACAGGATGTAACACTGATCAGTTCCTCTTCATGTACAGGTGATCTGCTGCCAGCTGACGGGATCTTGGTCCAAGGCAACGACCTTAAGATAGACGAGAGTTCATTGACAGGAGAGTCTGACCATGTACGCAAATCTGTGGACAAAGACCCCATGCTGCTTTCAGGTCAGTTGGATTTTCAAGCTCTTTTAAATTTGTCATCCCTCTCTGTTAGTGTATGAAGTCTCGTGATCAAACATTTTTTTTCATATTCTGTGTACTCATTGTATGTCTAGAGATTATGTATGTAGGTTCTGAATACAACTCCCTAGTTTCAGACAAATGAGCAGATACAGTAAGACAAAATAAAGTAGAGCTGAAAGAGATATATTTTCTTTTGTCATTTATTCTGCATTTCTTGTATGTAAGTACAAAAAAACAATTCACAAACAGCCTCAATGTATTTATAAAGTGTTTCTTTGTCAATATTTTATTCAACCCAAACTAATACTGCCCAATGTATTATGTATTGTAGTCAGCAGCGGGAACACTTTGGGTTTTACCCCAGGCTGCAAAACTTTTTCGCATGGGTCCCTAAATAAATGTTTACAAACAGGGCCTTTATTATCATTATTGTAAATCTTTTTTTTAATCTTGGTTATTATATTTCTTCTATATTCATTATTATTACAAAGGTATGACATTTTCATAAATGATTTTTAATTATTTTATTATTCTCCCCTATGGATTGATCTTGATATCTTGTTTGCTTCTTTCAATCACCTTTCATCTGTCTTTTCAACTTGTGTTGTGTTATTCTTTAATTGTGCTTTGTATGCACCTTATATATTTTTCTCTGTATGGTTTTGAACATTTCTTTGTCACCTGCTGAACACATCTCTCACTCTCTCTCTCTCTATATATATATATACACACACACACACACAGTCACAAACATACACACACATATACACCCACAAAAACACTATATGGCTAAATGTATTCGCTCACCTGCCTTGACTCGCATATGAACTTAAGTGACATCCCATTCCTAATCCATAAGGCTCAATATGACATTGGTCCACCCTTTGTAGCTTCAACTCATCGGGAAAGGCTGACCACAAGGTGCAGGAGTGTGTTGATGGGAATTATTGACCATTCCTCCAAAAGCTCATTTTGGGGGGTCACACACTGATGTTGGATTGGACGAGAAGGCCTGGCTCTCTAATTCATCCCAAAGGTGTTCTATGAGCTTGAGGTCAGGAATCTGTACAGGCCAGTCAAGTTCATCCACACCAGACTCTGTCATCCATGCCTTTAAGGACCTTGCTTTGTGCACTGGGGCACAGTCATGTTGGAAAAGGAAGGGGCCAACTCCAAACTCTTCCCACAAAGTTTGGTGTATGGAATTGTCCAAAATGTCTTGGTATGCTGATGCTTGGTTTCGCTTCAGCATACCAAGACATTTTGGACAATGGATAACAGGATCCCTGAGCTGCCACCTTATCGTGGTGGAGGGGTTTGTGTGTCCCAGTGATCCTGGGAGCTATGTTGTCGGGGGCTTCCTGCCCCCAGAAGGGTCACCCAAGGCAAACAGGTCCCAGGTGAGGGGCCAGACAAAGCGTGGCTCCAAAGACTTCCATGATGAGAGACAACTTGGGACCTAGTTTTCCCCAGCCCGGACGTGGGTCACCGGGGCCCTCCCCGGAGCCAGGCCTGGGGGTGGGGCTCGATGGCAAGTGCCTGGTGGCCGGGTCTGCACCCATGGGGCTCGGCCGTGCACAGCCCGAAGGGACATCATGGGACTCCCTTCCCCTGGGCTCACCACCGACAGGAAGGGCCAAAGGAGTAGGGTGCCGTGTGAGTTGGGCGGTGGTCAGAGGGGGGGACCTTGGCGGTCCGACCCTCGGCTACAGAAGCTCGCTCTAGGGACATGGAATGTCACCTCTCTGGCAGGCAAATAACCCGAGCTGGTGCGCGAGGTTGAGAGATTCCGACTAGATATAGTTGGACTCATCTCGACGCACAGCGTGGGGTCCGGAAACAGGCCTCTCGAGAGGGGCTGGACTCTTTGCTATTCTGGAGTTTCGGGAGAAACTCCAGAATAGTCAATACGCCGAGCAGGGGTGGGCATATTGATTGCCCCCCGACTTGACGCCTGCATGTTGGGGTTCAACACGGTGGACGAGAGCTTCCCTCCGCCTTCGGGTAGGGGGACAGGTTCTGTCTGTTGTTTGTGGCTATGCACCCAACAGCAGTTCGGCATACCCACCCTTCTTGGAGTCCTTAGAGGGGCTGCGAGAGAGCGCTCCCTCTGGGGACTCCCTCGTTCTGCTGGGGGACTTCAACGCTCACGTGGGCAACGACAGTGCAACCTGGAAGGGCGTGATTGGGAGGAACAGCCCCCTGATCTGAATCCAAGTGGTGTTTTGTTATTGGACTTCTGTGCTCGTTACGGATTGTCCATAACGGACAAGGCACATATGGACAAAGGTGTCCATATGTGCATTTGGCACCAACGCACCTTAGGCTACAGTTCTTTGATCGACCTTGTGGTCATATCGTCGGATTTACGGCTGCATGTCCTGGACACTCGGGTGAAGAGAGGGGTGGAGCTGTCAACTGATCACCACCTGGTGGTGAGTTGGCTCCGGTGGTGGGGGAGGATACCGTCAGACCTGGTAGACCCAAGTGTAATGTGAGTGTCTGCTGGGAACGTCTGGCAGAGTCCCCTGTCAGAGAAAGCTTCAACACCCACCTCCGGCAGAGCTACAACCACGTCCTGAGGGAGGCGGGGGAAATTGAGTCCGAATGGGCCATGTTCCGCGCTTCCATTGTCGAGGCAGCAGCCGAGGGTTGCGGCCATAAGGCGGTCGATGCCTGTCGGGGCGGCAACCCTCGAACCCGCTGGTGGACCCCAGCGGTGAGGGATGCCGTCAAACTGAAGAAGGAGTCCTATCGGGCCCTTTTGGCCTGCGGAACTCCAGAGGCAGCAGACAGGTACTGGCAGGCCAAGCGGCATGCGGCTACAGCGGTCGCTGAAGCAAAAACTCGGGCGTGGGAGGAGTTCGGAGAGGCCATGGAGAACGACTTCTGGTGGGCCTCGAGGAGATTCTGGTCCACCATCCGGCGTCTCGGGGGGGGGGAGCAGTGCTCCGTCAACACTGTATACAGCGGGAGCGGGGCGCTGCTGTCCTCAACGCAG
>CAAKHD010012986.1:0-7500 GCA_901007705.1 Fistularia tabacaria | reverse complement strand
TTGCATGTCTCTTTGTGACACATGAATGAATGAGTGAATGATTATATGCCTATATGTGTGGTATGAAAGAATGTATGAGTGAATGATTATGTGCCTATATGACGTGTGAGTGAGAGGGTGAATGGCTTTATGTCTCTCTCTGAGACATGAATGAATGAGTGAATGGCTTTACGTCTCTATTTGACGTCTGGATGAGAGGGTGAATGACTGAGTGAATAGTTGTTTGTCTCTACTTGAGGATTGAATGAGAGGGTGAATGGTTATATGTCTAAATGACATGTGAATGAGAGGGTGAATGGCTTTATGTCTCTTTGTGACACAGAAATGAATGAATGAACAATTAGACATCTCCATTTGAGGTATGAATGAATGAATGAATGAATGAATGAATGAATGAATGAATGAATGAATGGATGTCTATATGGCGTTATGAATGCGAGGCTGAATGACAGAGTGAATGGCTGAATGTCTCTCTATGAGGTCCAAATGAAAGAGTGACAGTTGTTTGTCTCTATGTGACTTGTGAGAGGGTGAATGGTCCCACCTGCACACATGATGTAGTCCCTGAAGAAGGGCGCTCTGAACCACAGCGGCAGCATGAGCAGGTAGCTGCTGATGCCCGGGAACATCTGCCTGAAGCCCGTGGAGAAGGTGCAGAAGTTGGTGAAGGCTCCGGCCACCAGCACGCCGTGGGGGTGGAAGCCCAGGACGTAGTTGTGCCGCGGGTCCAGGTCGGCGGTCTTCACCAGCTGCGGGAGGGAAGAAGGACATCATGAGCGTTCTCGTGGCCGCCGGAGGATGATTGAGACGAGAAACACGACAATGAAAGGGTTAAACCTCCCACGCGTCAAACTCAAGGCCCGCGGGCCAAACGTGGCCCGCTGCGTCATTCCATGAGAACGTCTGAAAAGCTCTGATTGCCTGAAAATAAATAAGTCAAAACGCGTGCGTCGACCAAAAACTACATTTCCCATAATTCACGCCGATCATGTTCAACATCAGGAGAAAAAAACGTTATTTTGGATTGATGTTATAACAGCAACTAGTAAATATCATTCTTTTTACATCTATGCAAATGCATATGGAACATTTTAGATTTGAATGAGTCATAAATTGAGAGTTATTTAACATTAGTTACATTTATTTGACATGACAGAACACTGTTAGCGTTCCATGCGGCCCTTTGAGGGCAACCATTATGCTGATGTGGCCCTCGATGAAATTGAGTTTGACACCCCTGAACTAATGTTTTAATGACTGAACGAACCAACGAACAAACCAACGAACCAACGAACGAACCAACGAATCAGTGAACGAATCTCTTGGGGTCGGCTGTGGTTAAGCTGGTTTCCCTCCAAGCTGAAGGTTGTCTCTTCAATCCCCAGCTCCTCCTGTCCGCATCCCGAAGTGCCCTTGGACAGGACCCCCCCCCCATCCCCCCCCAACCCCCAGCTGTGAATGGGTGAATTAACCCACAAGGTATAAAAGTGGAGACCGGTTAGCGTTTAATCGCCCGTTCGCGGGCCGGACTTGAGCCGGCTCTTCCACGCCTGAGAAGAACATCGACTGGGTGGAGTGGTTGTGCCAGGGTGAAGTAACAGGACGATCATCACAGCACACAGTCCAGATAAGATATCTCACCTGTACAACGATGTTTTCGTGTCCCCGCAGGCCCCGGGTGGTGGGGGGGGGGTCAGCGGTGCCAAAGGTCAGCAGTGGAGAGGTTTGTTTTGCGGCGTACAGTGTATCGTCGTGCCCTCTGATTGGCTCCGGTCCTCAGGGGCCGCAATCACACACGCCTCTACGAAGCTCTTCTTCATATCTACATTGACAGTTTGTTCTGGGTGGGAGCCGTAAGACGCCATGTTGGACCTTGATATCGCCGCTATGTGTTGTTTTTTTCTCGGCGGCCCCCTGGCCGGGTTACTCATCAGCCCGATTCCACTAATAGGTGTTTGTAAACACCAACCGTCCGTCGGCGGCCAATCGGAGAGCTCACCTGTGAGGTCGCGTCGGTGCGACGCAACGTGACGGGGGTACAGCAGTGCGCGGCGCAGAGCTAGCGGCTGCAACAACACGGCCGTGATCAATACCGTGTACGCATAAACCCCCCCGACCTCCCTCCTGACCGTCAGCTGACGGGGATGGTTTTACGCTAAAAGCCCGGAAACACAAAGTTACATTTAAACAAGACGAATTAAGTAGTTGTAAATATTTGTAATCAATTTTTATGCCGAATCAGGCAGCACGCATGCATGGATGTTGACAAGCGGGAAAAGCTGCTGTCATACAACCGTATGTCACTTGTCAGACTAGCATTGGTATCCAGCGGGCTGATTAGCACCGTGCGGTTGAAGCTAGGACCGTAGCGGACGGCGTAGCAGGCGCCGTCCCGCGGTGCAGGTCAGCGGTTGGACACCACGTTGATCGTTGCCCGCGGGTAACACATGCAAATACTGCGTGCACGAGTTTGTGCTAAAAGGCTAAACCTGATGACAACAGTGGACTTCTTCAGCTCTGGGAGACGCGGCTAGTGCTAATCGATCGTCCTATTCAATGACTCTAAGTTGCTAATTTGAGACGATCGGGACGTCATCCATTTACCCCGTCGAGCACTTGGAGCTAGCGTCAACGGTACCGTCCTTTCCTGGAAGGGTCATTCAATGTATTTTACTACAGTTCGTGACAGTTTACTACAGTTTAACACAGCAGATGCTGTTCGGAGTTTTGTCAAACTCCTGCGCCGCCTCGTGCCCCTCTTTTGGGAAAACTCTGCACTTTTTTTTAGACGGGGAAACGCCGGCAAAAGTCCGATCGAGACTTTCCCAGAACTCATCAGATCATCCAGCCGCGCGGTCGCCGGCTATCATGCGTTCATCTGCACAGAGTCATTTGAGATTTATCCACTGCGGGGTAATGTACTGCCTCTTTGTGCGGTCTGCCCCTATGGAGCTGCGACAGCATGACTGTCCACCTGACGGCGGTCGGGATTAGGGACGGTGGGTGGAATTGCACCCACGCCGGTGATTCGTCTCTCCGAAGAACACTGGCCCCCTTCACCCTGACATTGACTCTTTGTTTGAGCGCTAATGGGGCGTACAGTCAGATGACGGCGGCCATGACTCGCGGTGAACTGGAGAACGGGTCTGAAGTCGGGTTACAACGACTTCAGGTCCGGCCGCTTTGCTTCACCCCCATTATCTTATCTCCGCTAGCGTACTTTATGACGAACGTCCGTGTTTTGAAACTTATCTCGTTTTCACTGCGAAAAAACGCAAACTCGCCGAGGTTATCTCGAATCCGCCGGTGTGATCCGGAAACCCCACGGGCCCTAAACGCAGCAGATTGTGGATTTGAGCGACACGTGGGGTGAAAATGGACAGAAACCCATCGCGCCTCGTCAGTGCCACCGTGTCCCAGGAGGAAGCTCCCCGTCCTGCAACATGTTCACCGCGGCTCGACTCCATGCTCCTGATTCGGATCGTCCACCAGCAGCTTTATTCCCATCCCCCTCTGAAATCAGCCAGAATGGAGATTATCTCCTCCAGGCGAGGGCGCGTTTCTGCCCCTGCCGGCTGGGAGCTTCCACCACCACTGAGCGTCGCTCGATGCGTCTCTGGTGCTACAGTGGCCTCGTCTTTGTAGATGTTCGATTAGATTTTTCGTCCAAGAACAGCTGAAGGAGCCACGGAGATTTGAAGCTCGGCGTGGAAAAAAAGGCCTCACTTCCTGCGCCGGGATATCAGGGAATTCCACGCTGTCCCGCCTGCAGTGCTCAAGGTTCACCACAAGGGGGAGACAAAAGCCAGGAAGAGAGACATTTCAGCCTGAACTGACGTCAACCTGAAGGTCTGAGCATCTTCTCAAACGACATCCATCCAATATTTCATATCATCCAGAGCACCAAACATACGTTGTAATCAGATTACTCTCAGCTCACACGTAAGGCACCAGTGTGTTGGGAAACGGAGATGTCATAGGTGATAAAAGACTGTGAGAGGAAAAGTGGAGAAGATGGAGGTGAAGAACAGGAGGCTGGAGGCAACAGAGATGAAGATGCGGAGGTTCCTCTTTGGAAATGAGGAGGATGGAGAGGACCAGAGGGACAGCACGTGTTAGATGTTCTGGAGATAAAGTCACACTGAGATGGTTTGGACGTGGACAGAGGAGGGATGGAGAAGATCTGGGTGGAACGAGGCTGAGGGTGGAGGTCCAGCAGAAGACCAGAGAGGAGGTTTATGGATGGAGGGGAAGAGGACAGGAAGTGAGCTTGTGTGAGAGGAGAGGGTTGGATGGAGGGTCCTGAAGGGAGCAGCCAAAAAAGGAGAATCAGATGATTGATGTCACCAAGCTTCAGAGATGGTTTGACAGGGTCTCCAAAAAGGAACACGACTGAACATCTCGCGAGTGACAAAGAGTCGCAGTAAAACACTCTCTCTTCCAGAGTCTCCACCCACGCCGGCCATGAATTAAACAGACGGAGATCAATACCACGCTCACGTCCGGCCATCAAACATGGAGTCAGGACGAGATGAGAGGAACCTGCTCCTCCGAAAGCTAAATCACGGTGGACGAGAACCTCCAATGTTCTTCACCTTCCACTGCAATAAAAGCTTTCTATTCATTAGAAAGCGGCTTTTATTCCAAATAAAGTGATGCGGAAAAACGCTGCTACATCAGGTTTGCCGACGACACCTCGCTGAGCGAGCGTGCTTCTCCTGCACACTGACAACACGCAGGAGATCATCGTGGACCTCAGCTGACCCCTTCCACAACCTCAGGAGGTCATCCAGAGGATCAGGATGCTGCAGATGTTGATCCTGTCCCGGACGTACAGAAAAACGGAGAAGACGGTTTTCACAGTTTCCAGCCAAAATCCGCAAACGTGCAGGAGGGCATTGGACACACTGAACTGTCCAAGCAAGTGAATGACAGGGTGAATGGGTGAATGTCTATACATGTATGAATGAATGGGTGAATGGTTATATGTGTGAATGAACGGGTGAATGGTTGAATGTCTAGATATGTGTGAGTGAACAAGTGAATGGTTGTAAGTCTCTGTATAATTATGATCGGGCGAATGGTTGTTTGTCTCTCTATATATATGAATGACAGGGTGAATGTTTTTTATGTCTATATATGATAAATGAAAGAGTGTGCGTTGTATGTGTATATATGATGTATCAATGACAGGGTGAATGGGTGAATGTCTATACATGTAGGAATGAGAGGGTGAATGGTTTTATGTCTAGATACCTGTGAATGAACGGGTGATTGGTTGTATGTCTCTTAATTTGTGAATGACAGGGTGAATGGTTGTATGTCTAGATATACATATGAATGAGAGGGTGAATGTTTGTATGTCTCTGTATAATTATGATCGGATGAATGCTTTTTTGTCTCTCTATACAGTATATATGAATGACAGGGTGAATGTTTTTTATGTGTATATATGATGAATGAAAGAGTGTGTGTTGTATGTGTATATATGATGAATCAATGACAGGGTGAATAGTTGTTTGTCTTGATTTATATGAAGGAAATGGTGAATGGGTGTATGTCTCTTAATTTGTGAATGACAGGGTGAATGGTTTTATGTCTATGTCTGATGAATGAATGACAGGGTGAATGGTTGTATGCCTATATATATTTGAATGACAGGGTGAATAGTTTTATTTCTCTGTACATATGAATGAAAGGGTAAGTGGTTGTATTTCTCTTTATATGAATGAAAGGGTAAATAGTTGTATTTCTCTATGAATGACAAGGTGAATGGTTGTATTTTTCTATATATATGAATGAAAGGGTGAATGGTTGTATTTCTCTATATATGAACGAAAGGGTGAATGGTTGTATTTCTCTTTATATGAATGAAAGGGTGAATGGTTGTATTTCTCTTTATATGAATGAAAGGGTGAATGGTTGTATTTCTCTATGAATGACAAGGTGAATGGTTGTATTTCTCTATGAATGAAAGAGTGAATGGTTGTATTTCTCTTTATATGTGAATGACAGGGTGAATGGTTGTATGTCTCTGGGTTGGATAGGCTCTACCCCCTGTGATCCCCGTATGAATGAATGAATGAATGAATGAATGAATGAATGCTATATGTACCGCAGACCCTCGTCCACCCTGCACTCCCTGCTCCTTGTACAGACGTACATGTATGTCAACCATGAAGATGGACAGTCCAGGAGGTTAGCTACTGGTCCCGTGAGGACCTTCACGCTGTCTCAAAGGTGGTGCAGAAACATCTCACCTTGACGGGGAAGTAGTCCCGCATGTAGTCCCACAGCCTGATGCTGCACAGGAAGGGAACTCTGCGGCCGCCGCGCGCTGGAGTGTCAAAGTCCAGGAACCACCAGACGGCGTAGGACACGCTGAGCAGCCAGAAACGGCTGAAGAGCAGCAAAACAAACAGGAGGATGCAGGTCGGTGCTGCAGAGAGAGAGAGAGAGAGAGAGAGAGAGATGGAGGGAGGAGAGAGGGAGGAGATATCTGAGAGGCTGCCATGTGTTACACTCTCATTCCCTCTGCAAAAACAAAGTAACTATTATGAGACTCTCCAGTGTTCGGCTTGGATGGATGGATGGATGGATGGATGGATGGATGGATGATGGATGGATGGATGGATGATGGACAGACAGGCGGATGGATGGATGGATTGAAGGAAGGACAGATGGACATATGGACGGATGGATGGAGGGATGGATAGATGGATGGATGGATGGATGGATGGACGGACGGATGGATGGATGGAGGGAGGGATGGAGGGATGGAGGGATGGAGGGATGGATGGATGGAGGGAGGGATGGAGGGATGGAGGGAGGGATGGATGGATGGAGAGCCGTGCTGTGATGTAAGAGTCTGTGGATGATCTGATTATGTAACAACACTCGAAGCATGTAAACGTGTTTCAGCTTAAAACACAAAATAAAGAAAAGTCGCGGATGCAAGCGTGTGTCTGTGTGTGTAAGTGTGTGTGTGCATGTCTGTGTGTGTGTGTGTGTGTGTGTCTGTTTGTGTGTCTGTTTGTGTGTGTGTGAGTGTATGAGTGTGTGTGTGTGTGTGAGTGTGTCTGAGTGTGTGAGTGTGTGTGTGAGTGTGTGAGTGTGTCTGAGTGTGTGAGTGTGTGTGAGTGTGTGTGTGTGTGTGTGTGTGTGTGTGTGTGTGTAAGTGTGTGCGTAAGTGTTTGTGTGTGTGTGTGTGAAGTGTGTTTGTGTGTGTGGTGTGTGTGTGTGTGTGTAAGTATGTGCGTAAGTGTGTGTGTGTGTGTGTGTGTGTAAGTGTGTGTGTAAGTGTGTGCGTAAGTTTGTTTGTGTGTGTGTTTGTGTTTGTGTGTGTGTGTGTGTGTGTGTGTGTGTGTGTGTGTGTGTGTGTGTGTGTGTGTGTGTGTGTGTGTGTGTGTGTGTGTGTGTGTGTGTGTGTGTGTGTGTGTGTGTGTGTGTGTGTGTGTGTGTGTAAGTGTGTGCGTAAGTGTGTGTGTGTGTGTGTGTGTG
>CAAKHD010012981.1:0-10602 GCA_901007705.1 Fistularia tabacaria | reverse complement strand
AAAGGAGAGCCTGAGGTGTTCAGTTCTGCACTGGGGTGGGATGAGCCGCTGGCTGAACAAGCTGCTCATCAGCCACAGCTCGTCGTGCAGGGGGTGGGAAGGATTGTCCAGGATAGCTCCCAGTTTGTCCCTCACCCTCCGCACAGCCACCGACTCAAGATGTTCGAGGTTGAGTCCCACCACTGAGCAAGCTTTCCTCACAAGCTTGTTGAGCGTGTTGACCTCACCAGTCCTGGCACTGCCCCACCAGCACACTATAGCAAAGAAGAGTGAGGACCATAGACCATAGACTGGTAGAAGGTCTTAAGGAGCACGCTGCAGACACCAAACGACCTCAGTCTCCTCAGGAAGAACATCCTGCTCTGAGCCTTCCTGTATAGGGCATCTGTGTTGTGTGTCCAGTCCAGTTTATTGTTATTATGGACCCCAAGGTACTTGTAGGAGTCCACAATCTCCACCTCTTCACCCACAATGGTGATTGGCGTAGGTCTCCTCCTATTCCTCCTAAAGTCCAGTACCACCTCCTTAGTCTTGGAGATGTTGAGTAGGAGGTGATTTTGGTTGCTCCACTCAACAAAAATTGCAACCAGCTCTCTGTACTCCTCCTCATCATCGTTGGTGATGCATCCAACAATGGAAGAGTCGTCAGAGAACTTCTGGAGGTGGCAGGAACTGGACTTGTTTCGGAAGTCGGAGGTGAAGAGAGTGAAGAGGAATGGCGATAGGACCGTACCTTGGGGCTCACCTGTGCTGCACATCACGGCCTCAGAAACACCGCTGTCCTGACATACTGCGGTCGTCCTGTGAGGTAGTCCAGGATCCAGGCAGCGACGTCAGGGTGAAGTTGCGCACTCAGCAGCTTGTCCTTGAGGAGGAGGGGGCAGACACCATTGAATGCACTGGAGAAGTCAAAGAAGGTGACTCTCACAGTGCTTCCCGCACCCTCCAGATGGGACAAGGCCCTATGAGAGGGGAAGATGATGGCATCCTCCACACCCATATGCTGCCTGTACGCAAACTGCAGAGGGTCCAGGGAGGCAGACAGCCGTTCCTTCAGGTGTCGGAGAACGAGCCTCATGAATGACTTCATGACATGTGACGTTACATCACTGGCCTGAAATCATTGAGAGCACTCGGACGTCCTTTCTTGGGTACCGGGACTATGAAGGAGGTCTTCCAAAGGTCAGGCACCTTCAGCAACCTCAGAGAGAGGTTGAAGAGGTGCTGGAAGACTCCTGCAAGCTGCCCAGCACACACCTTGAGAACCCTTGGGGTGATGTTATCTGGCCCACTGGCTTTGCTCTGCCTCAGACTAGAGAGCTCCCTCTGCACCTGGCTGAAGGTTAGGCTGAGGCCATGGTTGGGGGGTGGGGGGATGGGGTGGGGGGATGGAACATGGCTACTTTAAACATTGGGTCTTTAAATCTGAACAGGGCCAGAGAGGCAAAAAAAAAACTTTTGTACATGAAACCGCTAGCATGAAATATGCTTTTTTTTGCCTGTACAAAAAAACCCTCAGTGATGAGGCATCAAGGTGGTTCGGTTTCGGGAATAGAAAGGGAGTTTCATTCCGTGACATAACACTCCATCTAATGCAGGAATGTGCTTCCTTTTCTCCAGAACCTTCACTCCAACCTTCATTGACATAGAATACGTGGTTCAGGGAAGGTGACTGTTAGTTAAAGCTGCTTTTTATCATTTTACTATTGTTTTAATTACTATTTATGCTCCTAACAAAGGTGCAGAGAGACTTTTTGACAGAATAAACATAAATTTGAAAGTGAGAAGGTTTTGCTATTACATTTTCTTTGGGGGGGATTTTAATTGTACAGAGAATCAACTTCTACATTGTGACCACAGAGCCTCATCCAGCCTCTCTGAGGCAGGTGGTCTCTTTCCATGGCCTGATAGATGTATGGAGAAGGATGCACACAAACTGCACACAATTCAAATGGTCCTGTATACACAATAGCAACATTTCTTTAGCCTGTCTTGACCGTTTTTATGTCTTTAAGCATTATTTCAACATCATAAAACCTTGGAACATTTTAACAATCGTTTTTACCAATCATTTGTTGTTTTTTGCTAAGGTTTTTATGAGAAGAATCTTACCTAAAAGTGCCTCCAGGCATTTCAATTCAGTTTTGATTCATGATCAGAGTTTCAAAGACACACTTAATCATTTCTGGACTGGTATTAGACAAAAGAAAGATGATTTTATGGCAATGGTGGGACCATAGGAAGTTTCAAATCAGACTGTTATGTCAACAGCACACTTGATCATCAGACTTATAGAGGATCTGAAGACTGATATAGCGGAACTAGATAAAATGACCAAGTACTTGGAAATTTGAGGGCGTATTGAGACCCTCAAAAAGCAAAAGAATGGCTTTGGTCAACCTGTTGGACACAAAATACTGTGCGCAGGTCAGGTCCCGAATTCAGGATATTACAGAGATAAATGTTTGCTTGAGCTTCTTCTTCGGCTTGGAGAGAAAAAAAAAAGAGAATGCTAATCCACTCTCTATTGTCAGACACAGAGCCGGTGCTGAGTGAACTATGCCAGATTAGAAAGAGAGCAGTCCAGTCCTTCTCTTCCTTCTGCACAAGTGAATCCATTGAAAACAAGGAGTTTTGGGGGGGGGGATTTCTGTGGAGAACTACCCTTGCTCTCCAAATAAATCAATTCCAACTACCCCAGCACTCAAAAAAAATCAGCTCCAAGTTAGATTTCCCACTGAGCACAAAGGACTACCAAACTGCCCTGAGTATGCAGAACCGCAAGGCCCCAGGTGTCTACCTAATTTGTGATATTTTTAGGTCTCCTGTTCTGGTGTCTAAACACGGGCATGATCTCATTCGATCAAGAAAAGATATTTGACTGCATTGAACATTGCTTGCTTTGGAAGACTATGGTGAGCTTCCTCTTCAGCGCTGGTCTTGTACTTAGATCCAGTTTTTGTAGAGTCGCATTGAGATTGTGCTCCAGGCAGGGCAAGTTTATTTGTATGGCAACTTTCAGCATCAATGCAATACAAATTGATTCACAGAATACATTATAACAAAATGACAAAAGGAAAAAGCACATTAGAAACATTTTTAGAAACAAAGCAATTTAAAAAAAAAATGATAAAAGAGAAGAAATGCAAAGCTGAAACAGAAGCTGCAATGTAGAGGAAACAGTTTTTGATTAAAATTCAAAATCTAATCATGGTTTAAAGGTACCGTTAAAAAGTAAATTTTAATATTAAATAAAACAGTTTGAACTAACTGAAATGTTAGAATAGAACTTTCATTCATCGAAACATTTTTTTTTTTTTCTACTTTTAATTACTTGCAGGAAATTCCTCTCTGCATTTAACTCATCATGGATGGGTTAAAGAAATCCTGACTTGAAGTAGCTGTGCTAACCGGATGCATGATTTTTTTTTCTCTAAATAAGGTGGCAAACTTATTGCTAGCTCTGACGGACTGTAATTCAGGGGCCTCAGTCACAGGAGGTGATGAGAAAAATAAATACAGCCTGGCACCTCAAAGTAATGGCTCCATCAACTGATAAGCAGCATCAGCTCATTAAAACCATCAAAAAAGTCTACACTGTTCAGCTGAAAGCTAAAGACCAAGGATATCCAAAAGAGCCAAATGTCCAAATTATCACTATCTGCATTGAAAGGAGTCTTTTCAACAAAATGTGTCTCTTCCACCTAGCTTGTGAACTCTGACTTCACTTAAAAACTTGAAGTTGGGAGGGGCTGTTTCAGCCCGAACAGCTGCACTGTTATTCTACTCCACCAGGTCTTTGTGTTGTGACTCAACTCGTGTTGAAGGGGGGAGACCAGGTGATTAAGGAGTGACCTGGTTAGGGATCAGGGGGGTGTGACAGGTGTTCTGTCATAGGTGGTGTTGCGGCTTGGATTGGATGCTGAAGGAGACTCCTCTTCCTGCCTCATATGTCTCCCGTGGTCAGAACTCTCCTTTGGTTGGGGCTGCTTCTCCTCAGGGCTCTATCAGGCCCTGTTTTGTATTTCTCCGTCGATAATATCCTGTGGTTTTTCACCTTGGCAGAAAGGACTGATGGGTGTTGCAGAGGGTAAAATAGGTTAGAGGTGAACAGTTTAAAGCATATTGGATTTGCTTGAAATAATCATGGATTAAAAAGATGTCTGCGTTCCCAAAATATGTTGAAATTGTCAATAAAATCCACTGAGTAGACACTGCATTCAGCTGACTGCCACCTGCCTACAACCAGCTGAATCTTTCATTTGACCGCTGGAATGGGTCCACCGATGAGCACATCAGCATCCAGAGAACATACTGTTTTCATCAGCTGTTGAAAACCCGAAGTCCTGTTTCAGAACCTTTGATTGCTGTTGTCCCACATCATTTGTGGTAACATTACAATCCTCACACTGCGATATTCAAATACAACACAGAGAATTGTCTTTCTTTGGTCCACTACCATGTCTTTTGGAAAACTCCCAGTACTAATACTAGTGCTTTGGGGGTTTTACAATGGGTAGACTCAATTCTTCAGCCTTTAAAATAGTGAATAGATCTCTGCACTATCACTGCTTTTCTGTTGCCTCTCTGTTCTATTGGTGTTTTATGATCATGGTATGATAATGTTGTGGGGAAGAATTGGGAAGTGGAGGTGGTTACACTCCCAAATGTCATATAGAGGCAGTGCTAACTAGTATGCTAACATGTGTTGAGTCACTTGCTATTACTGATGCCAGTTGTAAATTGTATGTAATGATCCCCTACTATCCAATATTTTTGGGTCTGTCAGTCTGTTATGACTGATGAGGAATCAATAATTACCTAAAGTTATTGAAACTGGCTTTGCTAAGGACACATAGCTTAGCTCACAGTCTACATTTATGCAAAGGTATTTCTTTGTAAAAAGTCTTATGTCTCTCTGCATCCATGACAGAGGCAGCGTCTCATCAACACAAGGATTTTGACCAACGGTGACTCTGACATCCCAGTGAAAGGAGAGAGCAGGCAAGGGATAGAAAATGGACTGTCCATACCCCACAGGGTGGTCAATGTTTGCAGTGAAGACCATGATGCTGTAAACGAGACAGAGAATGAAGACAATGAGGACAATCAGAATGATGAAGGGGAGGAGGAGGAAGAGGGAGAGGGTCCCTTTGTGCCCTTCCATTGTCCAGGTAGCAGCAAAAGACAATCTATCATCTACAGATTGATCAAATATTTGTTTTTAAAGGTGTTGATTTATATTTGAATCCTGTTTACAGCAAAGCAATGTCCTCAGGAGGTGTTAGCACTTTTACTGTCCAACATGAATTAATGCTAATTGTGATCTTGGTTGAACTGCCTCTCAGAATTTTTGGAAATCCTACTTTTTCTATCATGAGTTGACATAGAAATTAGGTGTCTGGAACAGCATTCGAGTCCTCAGGCTTTGCAAAGTGTTTATTAAAATTTGCAAGGAAAAAGAGAAAAGTCAAGCTGCCTAATAAATTTGTTTTAAATGAGAGTGAGGTTCCACCTCTGTTATTCTGACATTTATGGATTAATATGATCAAAACCAAAGTTAAAGATGTGTTATTGAATAGTAAATTTAGGGTTATTTTTCAATGCATTTTTGATTGCATTTCAATTGTATTGATCAAATTGAGTCTTGAGCTTTGATTGTGGTTTTTGAATAAAATATTTGAATAAATTCACAGAAAGTGATGGTGCAGGTTGCTGATGCAACAGTAAAGAACTTTCTGAAGAAATAAATTTTTTATGGAGGTTTTCACATCATAAACAGTGTTTCATTTCATACCGATATTCTAATATTTCACACAGTTCAATTATTTTGTCAATGACTGTGGGAGCTTTTCTAAAGAGCATTGTTATCTTTTTTGCGTATGTGTGTGTGTGTGTTTGTGTGTGGGTGTGTGATCCAGCTGGTGTGTGTAACAAACTGAAATGGCTGCTGGCCTGGCCTCTATGCCTGCTGCTGTACTGTACTGTGCCAAACTGCTCCATGCCTCGCTGGGAGAACTGCTTCATGCTGTCCTTCATCTCATCCACCTTGTGGATCGCCGCTTTCTCCTATGTCATGGTCTGGATGGTGAGAGGTGACGGGGGGCTGTCAGGAATGCATTGTTAATTTTTTTCTGTTGACAGTAATGTGGTGAATTCTGCAAAACATCCATCGGTCTGTACTCTGAAGTGCCTGTCCTCAAAAGATAGAGTTCACCCTGAATGGAACACCAGTTTCTCTTGGAAAAAAAAGCATGAAAAAAGGAATATAGATCTACTCCCTATGAAAATGACTTGATTATTTGAATTATTCATCAGTCAAGTGAATTGTGGCACAACCAGTGAACCTCCCATTACTGTGGCTAAATGATCACAACCCACCACGATCCACCTCTCAATCCAAAAGATAAATAGATTGCAACAGGAAATGGGCTCTTTCTGTCATAATACTTTTGGTGGATGTGTTAACCAAATGTCAAGTTTGCAATCATGACATACCAGTCATGACTGAAAATTTTTTGCTCATTTTTTGGCTATTTTAAGATGTCCCAAGTTGAATATTAAGAATTTTACGAGGACTTAACTTGTCAGACATAGACCAAAAGTTCACACACTGGTGTTCTCCATATAGCTGTTCATCAACACAATTTTATTAATATTATATCTCCCATTTTATCATAAATTTTAATCAGATTTAACTTGGTCATATTTGACAGAATTTAATAAAAAGGTAGTATAGGGAAACCCAAGGAGAAAAATTGCAGAGCTCATATACATGTATACATTTCGCAATGCCTTTGCTTACACATTCAGTCTTATCGGACTTGAATGACACTGATCCCTGGCATCACTGAAAACCTCCATAGACATAACTCAGAAAGCAGTCTCTTATGTGTTCAATACATGTTTGACATCAGTTTTTATAACACACATAAAGATAATAGTTGTACAACCAATGATGCTCGGACTATGAATAACATGAATGACAGAAGGCTTGTGACTTTGTCTCTTAGGTAATGATTATCGGCTTCACTCTTGGAATCCCAGACGTCATCATGGGTATCACTTTCCTGGCAGCCGGTACCAGCGTTCCTGACTGCATGGCCAGTCTAATCGTGGCTAGACAAGGTAGACACACAAAATAACTGGTTGCTAGGCCACAGAATGGAGAATGGGTCATATTTTTATGAACTTTTCTCTCTTCCATCTCTGGGGCAAGGGCTTGAAAGCCCGCAAGAGTTCCTTCCTCTGTCCTTTTTCCTTGCTCCTGTCATCAAATATTCAAGCAAGTCTGTCTGTCTTCCCACGGGGGCTTGCTGAGAGATGTGTCATAACCACCACTACATCAGCTCCTTGTTTCTTTCAATCATCCCACCCCTGCTTTCACCTGTGTTGATCAGTCCCTCCCTATCATTTTATGTTCCCAACGGTTCTTGTGCACTGTTTCCGCCACACTTCCTCTTTGCTCTATTATGCAGGAATGGGAGACATGGCAGTGTCAAACTCCATTGGCAGTAATGTATTCGATATATTGATAGGGCTCGGCCTTCCCTGGGCCCTGAAGACACTGGCTATCAACTATGGCTCTGATGTAAGTAGCACCATTGGTTTTATATGGTTAGAAATACAGTGCAACAAAACATGCTGAAGTACTCATCACATTTGCTTCCCTAAAAATAAAGAGCCAAAAAGAAGGAAACTGTTGAGTTTTTTGGGAGGGTTTGTTTTAAAGGAAAAGTTAATTACTATTAGTAAATAGTAAAAGGGAGGGTGCTTTAAATAAGATTTCCTATGTTATGTTACAAAGACAGTTATCCGTTGATGAATGGAGGCCAGTCATATAAGTGTAGTAGAGTTAAGACCAAGTTTAGTAACAAGCAATTAAGCAAGTCTGTACACAAACAGAAGAACCAGACCAATTTGTCAACAAGATTTGTATTATATTCATTTTATGCCAAATATAGTGAAAATCTAAACCCAAAGGGACCTAAAGGAGAATAACCAGAAAAAAATATGTTCCATTTTGTGTTTGTTGAGATTGTGTAAACTAATGTTGTTTTTTTACATTATATTGTAAATATTGCTGAAGGGAATATTTTGAATAATGTTCACGTTAATTTTTAAGTTTGCAATATTTCAAAAGATGAAAAATTAAATGGCAGTAATTATATATATATGGGCAGATTTGGTATTCAGGATAGAAACACAGAGGGACAGATAGTGGTACACGTTACAAAAAGGATGGAAATGGCTTTAGCAAATCCTTTTATTCAATTTATTCCAGAGAAGACGGGGACAGAGGTTAACTTACAGCAGAGGTGCCCAACCACTGTACCAGTACGCGGGCCAATTGGTTCCCGGCCAAATAGAAAGAATAAAAAACTGATTCTGAACAATGTTTAATTTTAGAAAATTACCAGATTCTCTCCGCCACATCTGTCTATGACTCATTGTTAATGCATGTCAAGATGCTTGCCTCAGACACATGTCTTACCTACACCTGCTACCTTTTTAAAGGGGCTGCGCCGGCCGGTAATACATAGTACATTACAGCTAAATTGAAAACCCCAAGCAAGCAGAATTAAAAAATGAATGAATGAAGATGAGCTGATTGATGAGAAAAAGAATAGATGAATGAGGAAAATGAAAGAGAGCGAAGAGTCGAAGAGGTGACTATTGTAGACCACAAAGTAGCAGATATTAGTGAAAATGAAGTGAAGAAGGCACTGAAGAGGATGAGGAATGGAAAGGCAGTTGGTCCTGATGATATACCTGTGAAGGTATGGAAATGTCTAGGAGAGGCAGCTGTAGAGTTTCTGGCTGGATTATTCAACAGGATCTTAGAGAGTGAGAAGATGCCTGAGGAATGGAGATGAAGCATGATGGTGCCCAGTTTTATGAATAAGGGGGATGTGCCGAATTGCGGTAACTAGAGAGGGATAAAGTTGATGAGCCATACAATGAAGTTATGGGAGAGAGTAGTGGAAACTAGACTGAGAGCAGAAGCATTTGTGAGCAGCAGTATGACTTCATGCCCAGTACTACAGAGTACGGCAGATGCAGTATTTGTTTTGAAAATGCTAAAAGAGAAGTACAGAGAAGGTCAGAGGAAACTGTATTGTGCTTTTGTAGACCTAAAAAAAAAACATACGACAGGGTCCCGAGAGAAGAACTCTGGTATTGTATGAGGAAGTCTGGAGTAACAGAGAAGTATGTTAGACTGGTCAAGGATATGTATGCTGGTTGTGAGACAGTGGTGAAGTGTGCTGTAGGTGAAACAGAGAAGTTCAAGGTGGAGGTGGGACTTCATCAGGGATCAGCTCTGAGCCTCTTCTTGTTTATAGTCGTGATGGACAGGCTGACAGATGAGGTTAGACAGGAATCTCCATGGACCATGATATTTGCAGATGATATAGTGATCTGTAGTAAGAGCAGGGAACAGGTTGAGGAAAATCTTGAGAGGTGGAGGTTTGCTCTAGAAAGCAGAGGGATGAAGGTTAGTCGCAGCAAGACAGAATATATGTGTATGAATGAGAGGAACCCGGATGGAACGGTGAGGCTACAGGGAGTGGAGATCAAGAAGTTGGAGGATTCCAGGTAGTTAGGGTCAACAGTCCAGAGCAACGGAGAGTGTGGAAAAGAGGTTAAGAAACGGGTTCAAGCAGGTTGGAATGGGTGGAGAAAAGTTTCAGGGGTTCTTTGTGATAGAAGAATTTCATCTAGAATGAAAGGAAAGGTTTACAAAATAGTGGTGAGACCAGCGATGCTGTATGGTTTGGAGACAGTGGCAGTGAACAAAAGACAACAGGCAGAGCTGGACGTAGCAGAAATGAAGATGTTGAGGTTCTCTTTAGGAGTGACGAGGATGGATAGGATCAGAAATGGGTCCATCAGGAGGACAGCTCATGTTAGATGTTTCTGAGATGGTTCGGCCATGTACAGAAGAGGGAGAGGGACTATATCGGTAGACAGATGCTGGAATTGGAGATGCCAGGCAGGAGGTCTGGAGGAAGACCGAAGAGAAGATTTATGGACATAGTGAGAGAAGATATGACGGTAGTCGGTGAGAGAGAGAAGGATACAGATAATAGGGGTAGATGGAGGAGGTTGATTTGCTGTGGCGACCCCTGAAAGGGAAAAGCCGAAAGGAAAAGAAGAAGATATATATAGATACATATACATATATATATATATATATATATATATATATATATATATATATATATATATATATATATATGTGTTTGTGTGTGTGTTTGTGTGTGTGTGTGTATATGTGTATATATATATATATTTTTTTTTTAATTAATTAATTTTTTTTTCCCACCTGGGTAACCTGAATTGACCCCAGTAAATATTTCAAATATTTCAAATACTGTTCTTATGACAAAGCAATGGCCTCTTCCCAATTAAGAATTAAGCTATCAAAAATAAAGCAGCAGCCAGACAGGCAGTTCAAGACTAATCTTCAATATAAATATAGCTTTGTTGTTTAAAGAAGCTAAAAGTTACACCTCACATGTGAGACTGAACATAATGACATACGTTTAAGGCTGACATAGCTCAACTCATCTCTAATTTTGTGTGCTCAGATTTATTTCA